>JAQQAE010002876.1:0-21370 GCA_029823295.1 Pseudamia nigra | reverse complement strand
TGGATTAAATGTGCTGCCAAACAGCGCTGAGTGGAGCGGGTGACCGGTCCAAGATGGCGGCCGCATTTCTTACGGCAGAGCAACCAGTGCGGCGTCTATCTTTATATGTCTGTGTCGGCTGACGAATTTCAGCTTGAAGACGATTCCCGGTGGCCATTCCCCATTACCACACTCCAGCAGTTTTCTGTGGGAATGAATAGGAGCAGTTTTCAGGGTCAAAAAAGTCCTTGGCTTCAGCAGCACGGTCATGAATAAAACATTTTAACGAAACATACACTATTGGTGGTTACGTTTGGGTTAATCAGTGTGTCGTATTTGAGTGCTCCGGTGTGTAAAACGAGCGTAACCACAGAACGCGAAACCAAGCGCTGACCCGGATACGAAGGGGTGATGGGTAATGAAGTGTGTTGATCGCTAATGTAGTCTAGAACATGGTTTACAGGTCCCACTGTGGCACTTAAACTTTATAGAGCACAGGCCTGTTAAGATTTCTATAAGAGTGTTGTTATAATTTTTGCGTGGTTTTTGAGGTCGATTATGTGACTCTGTCAAGTACTTTGATTCACTGTGAGGTGTCATAACCTCCCATTTCATCAGAAAACGTCTTGACTGCTGAACTGCAGGTCATTCCCAAAGTTCCCCTGGTATATGATACAGACCAGAGGCTCCGTTCAATTCTGGGGGAACACCTGCAGCGACCTGAAATTACACTGACCATACATTGCATTAATCTAAAACAGGTGGAAACATTACCTCTCTAACCCTTAGTCTATTAATCCATGATAATAGTTAAGGCTGGAAATATGCATTAATCCCATTCTCTTTTGTCAAATGTCTGAAAATTTGGCTTACATTTGCAATACATTTCGATCAGGGGTGGGCAAATCCAGGCCTCGAGGTTCAGTGTCTTCCTTGCTTTCTAATGGCATCTTCCCTACCCATCATTTCTGCCCCACCCACTGTATCGTCTAGCTTCTGACTGACTGAACACACCTGATCCAGGTCATCAACAGTGGGTCAGGCAGAGACAGGCAGGACACTGGCCCTCGAGGCCTGGAGTTGGCCACGCCTGATTTAGATGGAAACCTAAGCTTTAGGATTCTCGTAGCCAGATTCAGAATTCTACTGGGTCATAGGGGTGGGACTTCAGAATTTTCGCTGGACTATGATTGGTTTTCACATTTGATGTCACAAATTGCACAAATTAAAAATGCTTTGTTTTTTCTGTTCCTTGTGTGGATTTCTCAGGACTGGCAATACTGAAGAAGTTCATATTTTCTTTTAAAGATTTGTCTTTGGGCATTTGCCTTTATTTGATAGTTGCAGTAAGGAGAGATGAGGGTGGGAGAGGAGTGTGGGGAGTGAATTCTGCAAGGGGCCACATGCTGGATTCGAGCCCGGGCTGCTGTGATCAGGCCTGGGCTGTTCGGCTGATAGGTGTTCTCTATCAGGTGAGCAACAAAAGAACCCCAAGTCTATATTTTAACAGCTTTTATTTTACACCATAGGCATTATGGTAAAAGGTGAACTGAAACGGATGCAGTAATTTTTGTCTAATGGTGGTGACATTCAGACAGTTAGAAGGAGAAAAGGGACGGATCACATTATATATAACAGTCGTGTTCATTTCGCCTTCGCACATTTATCTCTCTTTCTTTTACTGTCTCTCTCTCTTAATCACACAGCTGATTATGTGCCACTGTGCCACTCCTAAAAGGATTATCACAAAGCATTTACTGACTCCTATCACATGCACATAAACACACACAATAGTGAAGCGGATTACTCACAGTAGAGACAGTTGGACAGACAAGCACATAACCTGGTAAGATGCAGGAATACGATGTTATAGTGCTGGGAACTGGACCTAAGGTAAGAGAATTTGAATTAAAATGGAATAATTTACAAAGTGACACGAGAGACATTGACTGTCACTTCCCTCTGTTGTTTCTCAGAATTAAGAGATTGAGAAAAAAATGTTGCCTATATTGCTCATCTGATTTGAAAATTAATCAAGCTCTTTCTACTTTACTGCACTTTATTTTAACATAATTTACTTGCACGGTTACCTTTTTAATTATCTGTATTTTTCCCAGGAATGTATCCTTTCTGGTTTAATGTCATTAAATGGCAAAAAAGTTCTTCAAATTGACAAGAATCCCTACCATGGAGGAGAGAGTGGGTCCCTTTCTCCCCTTGCTGAGGTGGGTTCAGACTCAAACCTTCTGTATGCACATCATCTCCTTTTAAATCTGGGATACATTATTAAATTGTTTTTCCATGGTGGTGTACAATGTTTTCTACTTTTACAGCTTTACAAGAAGTTCAGCCTTCCCAGCCCAGATAAATTTATGTGTCGTGAGAAAGAATGGAACATTGATCTCATTCCCAAGTTTTTTCTTGGCTGTGGTGAGAGCCTGAAGCTATACCCATATTAATTATTCATGCAGAAGTAAAAGCTGTTATTTTACAGGAATAAGTGCATTAATTTTGTTGTGATCTGGGTTTGCTTTAGGTGAACTGGCGAAAATATTGATGTTTACGGAAGTTACTCGATATGTGGACTTTAAAGTCATTGATGGCAGCTATGTTTACAAAACAGGGAAAGTGCACAAAGTACCAGCTACAGAGGACGATGCACAGGCTTCAGGTGACACACACTTTTTTTGCATGATTTTCCACACATGCATCTATGGGTCTGGCATTTGGCATTTTTGTTGAAGGCATTCCGGTGAATTTCAAGTTTGTGCGTTTTCTCATCAATTTTTGGTTAAAATGTCTGAAATGTAAATATGTATGTGTTCTTCCTTCTATGCCTCAAATGTATTTTAATTAATTTGAAACTAACCCAGACAATTAGAACTACAGCGGTACCCCGGCTTGCGAGTTTAATCCATTGCGGCGTCACGCTCGTGAAGTGAAAATCTCGTGAGCCGGGACCGTTTTTCCCATAGGAATATATGTAAAACCAATTAATCCATTCCAAGACCAACAAAAACCTCCCATATACAGTATGTAAACACACCCGTCCATGCACATTTATTCATTATTATTATTTGAAAAGGAAGTTATGTTAATTATCTGAAAAGGAATGCATAAAATTAGTTCTAAAAACTATTTGTAAAGACACGTTACCTTGGCGACAGAGATGGCTGCAGGCGAAGGAGGCTTGATGGTAGCGGAGGACACCGGACCTAACGGCAGTTTATTCTCCTCAGCAATGACGAATGTCCTCCATGGCATTTTGTTCCAGAAAAGCCCTGTCTCGTCACAATTAAACACTTGTTGAGGAAGTGAAGTCCGTTGTTGAGGAAGCTCAAAAAACTCTTCGGCAGCCTTCCCATCGGAACTGGCCGCCTGGTGGAGGCACTTCAACTACATTCATTTGCCAAGTCAGTTACTCGTGTTACACCTGCATCGACATTATATTACGGGTTTTCTTTTCACCACTAGCATCCTTCTTAGGTCCCATGATGAAACAACACAAAATGAAGCACTATTTCAGGTGAAAAAAGGCACAAATATGAGGCACAAGAGAGCGGCAGTTTCACTTCTAAGCTTCCAGTCCGTCGTGAGAAGCCGAGAGCGTGTGCTCTAGGGAACCATTTTACTCGTAACCCGAGTTTTTGGTCGTGAGCCGGTACAAAATTTTGCCCGATGTCTTCTTCATAACCCGAAAAAATTGTAAAATTGATGCACTCATAAGCTGGGGAACCACTGTATTTCACCTGTGCTGAATGAAACTGGTTCAAATCTTTATAGATTTCATATTTTCTGCCTCAAACTGTACGCATTTTTGTTCACTTCTTTATTATATTTTAAAAATGCATTTATTCATTTTTATTTATTTATTAGTTTATTTATTTGTTTGTTTGTTGTTGTTCTTTTTTCTTTTAAAATTTTATTTGAACTCGTCCGCTTTTCTTAAGAGGCTCTCCTTTTTGTTAGGTTGCCATTGTTAATAAGAATGTGCTCTAAATAACTTGCCTTGTTAAATAAAAGTCATATCCGCTGTAGACTCACCAAACCTGAATCAGATAATCACGACGAGTGTGAGAATGCTTTAAAACAGTCTGTAATTTGTTATTTGGTTTGTAAAATGCAACTTTCACCTTAAATTGCAAACAGAATTGGGAGCCAGCTTCAGCCTCGTGGTGAAACAGAAGACAAAACACTTTATTGTGCAGACGCTGAAATCTTTGTTTATACTTTAAATTTCCTGCATATTCTAATTACGGTATATATGATTGAGTAATGCATGCATACGTGTGTATGTGTAAGGTCATTATAATCTTATAAAATGACAAACCTATGGTGATGTAAGATTTTTGCACAGTACTGTATGATTACTACCTCATAAATACATTTCCCTTGATATAACTCTATAAAAGTGTGTTTCAACTTCATGGCTACTGGAAAATGTGGGTCACTGCTAGAGCACCACTGTTTTAGAGAATGAGAAGACGGAGTGTTCTTATGATCCCTACTCATATCATGTTTCAGATCTCATGGGCATGTTCGACAAGAGAAGGTTCAAAAAGCTGTTGCTCTTTGCCCTCAAATATGATGAGAGAAACCCTCGAACCTACCAGGACATGGATCCGACCAAAACCACTACACGAGACCTGTTCCGCCGTTTCGACCTGGGACTAGATGTCATGGAGTTCACAGGTCATGCCATAGCCTTACACAACAATGAGAGGTCAGTCACAGCAACTTCACAAATCAGAGACCACACAAACTATAAACCTCAGAGGAACCTAATCAGATGCTTCACTCTGTAGTTACCTGGACCAGCCCTATGGGGAAACCATCCAACGGATCCAGCTGTACACAGAGTCTGTAGCTCGCCACAGCAGAGGCCCCTACATTTACCCTGTGTACGGACTGGGAGAACTAGCACAAGGATTTGCAAGGTTACAAATATCAGTGTTTTAGAGATCTGCAACACTCAAAAATTTTTAGTCATGATATTAATCATTAAAATACCAAAAGCCCAGACCCTAGCTGCTTAAATGTGAATACTTTCTGGTTTCTTTATGCCTCTGTGAGAGTAAATGGAAAAGCTTTGGGCTGTGGACTAATGAAGGCATTTGAGATTATTGTCTTTGGAAAAACTGTATCAACTTTTTCCACTCCTCTAATATTTACAGGAAAACCAATTAATCAGTTATTCAACATGACAATCTAAAATGAAAATTATTACCATTTCACAATGTTTATCAAATCCAACTATGGGGTTTTTAATATATTGAATCCCAGGTCATAGATTTTGTCTGAACATTGGGGAAAATGAATTTTTAAAATGAACAAAATAATTAAGAATATTAGTAGAAAATGATGAAAATCAACAAAAATGAAGAAATTGATCAAGACAATGCACAACAATGAATAAACTAACCAAGAAAAGGCACCAAAACTAATCAATGAAGAAAAACAAAAAAATTGTCAAGAAAATGAGTCAAATTGAAGAAAATAATCAAGAAAGTAAACAAAAATCATCAAGAAAAGAATAAAATAACATGAGCAAAATAAACAACAATATGAAGAAAAATAATAACCCAATAAGAAAAAAATGATAAAAATGAAGAAATTAAGCAACAAAATAAACAACATGAGTAAAGCAGTCAATTTTAACTTATTTTCCTTACTTTGATGTATAAAAATGAAGAAAACAAGCTCTACATCAAAATTAATTAACAAAAGCTTCTAAAATTCAACACAAATCAAAAAGTAATCAAGAAAATGGCCAATAATGAACAAAACTACCATTTTAGAGACAAAAGAGCTGCATATAAACCAAAGTAAAGTGTTTTACTGAGGGGGGAGAATCCCCCCCCCCATCAGCCCTGAAATCTAAACTTATAACTGGATCTAAAATGGTAAAAGTTAATATTTTATAGACATATTCCTTATTCCTTGACAAAACAGGGAAAGACTGAAGGGTTTTTTTTTTACATTCAGTGCTGTTTGACAAGAGTTGGCATGATTTCCTATAATTTCTCAAGGCGAAATAACATGGCAGAAAGGCTGGATGAACCAGTTTGTGTCATGGATAAAAACTAAAGAAATCCACGAAGCCCACAATGCAGCATGTGACAGAGGAAAACATTTTTAGGCTCATCATTTGTTTGATGGATTATCTACATGAAACAGAGAAACCCTGTACAGTACTTGTAAATAGTTAATATTTTAATAGCTCATCACTCAACTGTGTTAATTATTCATGGATATATTCAGTGACTCAAACCCCAGTCTGTAATCATCAGCTCTTTACAGTCAACCTGTTTGTTGGTTTTAGACTGAACGCAGAGTACGGAGGAACCTTCCTACCAAACAAACCAGTGGATGAGATTGTGATGGACAGTGGGAAAGTGACAGCTGTGAAATCTGAGGATAAAGTAAGTGTCAATTCAGATGGGGAAGGCGCAAGAGTATTATACGTAATAGTAAGAGTGATACAGGTGATATAGTAAAGCCTAGTTCTATTTTCACAGGTGTTCTACTGTAAACAGCTCATCTGTGACCCCAGCTACGTTCCCAATCGAGTCAGGAAAGTGGGGCGTGTCATCCGCATCACCTGTTTGTTAAATCATCCAATTAAAAACACACATGAGGCCTCCTCCTGTCAAATTATCATCCCACAATCACAACTCGAGAGGAAGTCAGGTAATTTGTCTCTCCACGCAGGAAAATTGAATTCTGGATTATTGTAAATGTATGTTTGCATGTGCAGAATAAAGAAATGATTTTGACTGAAGTCAAGCCAAAAAAGTTCATCAGCACATTATTATTAATGGAAAACCATTTGTTTTTCATGTCTACAGACATTTACATTACTGTAGTGTCCTTCACCCATAATGTAACCTCAGCGGGGATGTACATCGCCACCATCAGCACAAATGTAGAAACCAACAACCCAGAGAAAGAGGTGCAGCCAGCGCTGGAGCTTTTGGAGCCCATCAAGCAAAAGTATGTTACATTTTAGACTAATGTTATTTCATTAAGCGCTGCCAGGGCTTAATGACTTTAATGACCTTCCCGGCATTGGTTTGTTTGTTTGAATGTTTACACAAAGCCATGAATGGATTCTGATTAAATTTTCAGGGAAGAGGAAAATGATGAGTTTTGGGAGGTGACATACACCAGTGTCTGGAAGAAAGAATTTTTATGTTTAATATTGTTTGGAACTGAATTTTAACTTACTTAACATAACATGTTTTCTCTAAATGTTGTATATTATTTGTAATCATTATGTGACTAAAGTTATTCCATTGTTATTTCTTGTGTTCATCATAATTTTAGATTTGTTTCAGTCACCAACATGCTAGTTCCCAATGAAGATGGACATAAGAGTCAGGTAATGTGGAGTTTATTCTACAAGAAAAATAAGAAATGAAATAAATTAAATCCCACAGGTCTGGACTAAATGCTCTCTTTCCTCATCAGATATTTGTGTCCCGCTGCTATGATGCAACACACCATTTTGAGGCTGACTGCGAGGATATCAAAGACCTGTACTATCGAATCACTGGAGCAAAGTTCAGCATCGGACGATCAAGCAGACACCAGTCTCACAACTCAGATGATGACTGATGGAAAGTTTGAACATTGGAAGGAAATAATTCAACTGCTGGGAGGCTGTAATGATATGATAAATAATAAATCAGGATGCAGCAAAGGCTGTTTTTGAAATGTAGAACGAAATGTGTAATACGATAAACGTGTTGAACATGTACAGGTAGCTCTGGTGTTTTTCTTGAATTTCACCTTTATTACTTTGACTGACTGGAAAAGAATTAGATGACTCCAAGATTTTTTTGGTACTTATCTCATATAGACTCATTAGTTTGACTTTTCCTAATCAAGCTAGTAACTGGATGTTTCATTTCTACAGGTGAGCCTTTGCTTCTGATGGTGGATTTAGTGCAAATGTACCCGAGGTGAAAATCATTCCTCAGGCCCCCATGTATGAACCGCAGGGCATTAAGTGCTCAGAGTGACACTGGGCATGTGGCATTGAGGCCGATGATTACAGATGAATCCCTGTGATGGGCAGAGGATTTATGGATTCTCTTGTCTCCAGAGCTTATGTGTGAGAAGGACAAAGCTTCTGAATTGTCATACGGTGCACAGAGTGCATCACTGGCCACACATGATGCACAGACGTACAGATTTAAGAGGCTTAACCAAATACAGGACACTGAACTGCACTTCACACCTCATGCAGCTCTGGTTGATGTCATTTCACATATATTTACCTGCCATCTGCTCCACAAACACTATTGGGTATCTCAGTAAAAATATGCATTAGGTCTGTACAGTTATGGTCTGACTGAAAAAAAACATGAAATGACAATAGTTATGATTTATTGCATATAAAGCATTTACTGTAAATACACATTTATAAACAATAAAGTGTGTCTGTACAGGAAAGCACATGGACGTTCTTACATTGTAACAGGTGTAATGGCTTTACTTCACAGTGGCCACATCTGCGTAGCTGCATCAGCTCCAGTGTTGGTTTGTGCCAGATCACTGACATGTCTTTCTTAGACATTTAAACATTTGTATTTTTCCTGGTTAAAAAAAAAGTCCAAATGTATGGTGTGAAAATGGTCTACGCTCCATGAAGATTATCACTGTGAACACATACATGCTCACACTCAATTTTACACCACAATCATTGAGCAGTGATTGTTAACATTATAACAGTGCTGGAAAATATTATCAGTACAAAGAATTGGAACCTGGGTAAGTTTGTTTCTTTGAAAGCTCAGTGCAGAAAGACTATGGCTTAAATAAATGCTTAGCATGGAAAAGCCATGCACACTTCTGTTTTTTTAGGTCTGCAATGTCACTTTTGTGCGATTATGCAATTGTAGATGATGATTATCAAAAAATGACCAGCATAAAGAAGACAATCAATTGATTTAATTGCAGTCATTTTTTGATAATTGACTTTAGAAACAATCACTGTACAGAATATGACAAACATACATAACTGAAATACATAGATAAACGAGTGATAATGACAGGGACAAGAGAAGTCATTGAAACACCCCTGTTATATCTCAAACAGTGGGAAATGTGAACAGTGGTGACATAGAACACTTCACTGTGATGAGGTGAAGACACTGACAGAACTAGTGCTTACATAAAATCTGTGTTTGAGTCTGTGTTGTGCTTGACATTGGACATTTTTCAACACTGTTGCGACTGTAGACGAGCAGAATGGAGACAGTAGGTGTGTTTACATAAATGTATTTGATGGTCATTTTGAAATAAAGACCAAAAAGTTTGTGTAAACCAAAAACATGTGAATAAACCTGAATTTTGCAGCAATGTTTTGTTTTCTTGCTAGAGATGAGTTTTCAAATTTGTTGAATGAGCTCTGATGTAGTGAGCATTTAACTGAGCCGTGAGTTGAACATGCAAATGTCAGAAACTAAAGTACTGTAAGCGTTCACTGGGGGTTGGCTCTAAAAGTGGGCCAGTCAGAGCCCACAGAGTCCCATGATAAAATGTCCAACTTTAGAACATTGTGAGGGGGGTACAGAGTGTAAAATCTGATTTAACCCCCTCATTTTGAGACCACAATATCTGCTCATAAATCAGGACATAGGCATTTTGATTGACAGGTATGTCTGAGCCAGATGTCGTCATCATTTCATTCAGCCCATATTAACTCATTAACTCTGCATCCAAGTCCACTTTACAATCAGAGAGAGTGATGCAGTGCTGGCACCCAGAAGCTCTTTGTATGAGCTTCCACATGGCTCTTCAGAAATCTATGGGTGATGTTGATCTTTTATATTATCAGTCAGTGAGCTGATCAGCTGTTTACAGCATCCTCCGAGACATTCTCAAAAAGTCTCAAAGCATGTCAGACAGTTCAGCTGTGGATGATAACGATACAAATGTATTCCTGGTCTCATCCATAAAAAACTTTTTTGATGGAAAGCAGCAACAGAATGCTTTAATTTTTCTGTGTTCTATGTGCAATATAGCCTACACCGCCACTACCTGACAGCAATTCACACTAGTGTATTCACCTCAAACAATGTATTGAAATGCACATAATATCCATCTTCTTTTGTTTGACTTTTCAAAAGTTTCAAACTTGCTTTGCATTTTATGGAAACTCGTCAGTTGAAAACCTTGAGATAGAGCCTAGATTTATACACAATCCTCTACATAGTAATCAGTGCATTATTGATGTTGAGTTCCAGCTGCAAATTTGGAAAAGCATGGATGCATACTAGAAAGCTGGCTCATTTTACATGTACAAAGGGGAATGCACCAATAACCTCAGTAAATTACCAATCTACAGCACGAAACGAACTCCAACACAAACTTCATGTAAGTACAAGTCAATATTCCATATTGAACCTTTAATCTTCATCTTTAAAGGCAGGTCTGTTGTTCATTGACATCACCACACTTATTCCTGTGTCAATTCCAGGGCTGTGCTGACTGGTGGAGGGATCAGACCTGCTGCTGCTATTCTTCCCTCACTTATAAGGAAGTTGAAAGTTGCGCATGCATTTGGCTGGAAAAAAAACAAAGTGGTAGGTAAGTGAAAGTTGATTATTTTTACCACAAGCCTGAATTAAATTCAGTCTACTAAGGTGACACGTGGAGCCCATTCACTTTAAAATACAGAGTTTGTTCACTTTACCGTGTCTTGCACCTCCACGGCAATCCTTTTATTCTTAAGCAGGACCAGTACTGAGGGATTAATTTGTTCAAGCTTTGCACCGGTGCCCAGGACAAGAATCTCTGCAGACATTATAAGAAAAGACAGATTTAAAGAAAACTTAAATAACTTCAAGAAGAAAAGAATATCAACCAAGTATATTAAAATTTGTCAGCTGAGTGAGAAATACTTCAGAAAACACATGAATGGCAGCCTATGGTGAGGGATTACGTTAGGATCTTGTTTAAATTGTGCCAAAAATTGCACATTTAATTATCTGTGTAGAAGATAATTTCAAATCATTTTCACATTTCATATCAAGAAAGGTGCCGTTTGTCATAAAGACAGTGATATTACACATAGGGTTGACTGAAACAGCTCAGTGAACTGCACATTTGTCTCATGATGCACGCCACCAACACAAAAAATATCTGCTTTCAACTTCTTCTCCTATTTTTATTGAGTATTATTTTAATAGTTTTATCAGGTGTGCCTTTTATTTCACCCACTTATGTAACTGTTTTATGATCTCTTGTTTTACTATGGTTGATCTAATTTTAATTGTACAGGTTTTATTTTCCGTTTTTCACCCTGCTGCTCTTATGTTATTGGTTGGTCTTCATCACACTTATTTACTGTGTATTTATTCTTTCAGCAAGGAGCAACAGATATGGTATCACTAAGTCTGCCCATTACGTCTGTTAAAGTACAGGTACTGGACCCCAAATTCACTGAGGCACATTCTAAATGCTGCTTGTTTAATTTATCACAAAACTCGTGTTTAAATAAGTAATTACTATGAATGGATGTTTCGAATTTAACGCTGCCCTGCATAGCACTTCTGTCCAAGACAAATTACCCTCAGGGACAATAAAGTTTATCCAAAAAAAAAAAAGGAGCAAGTATTAAAAGAGGTAAAACTAGTGCAGGTTTGGGCATGTTGAGCTCTGAGCAGCTTGTAGAGAGACATGATTTCATAATTTCAAGATATTCTGTTTGCTGACTTATAACAACACTAAATGTTTTAGAACAGTCGATTTAAAAAAAAAAAATCAAAATTCAAACAGTTGAAGATCAATGAATAGCTTGAAATGGTACAAAGGTAAGTGCTGGAGTGCCAGAGGTTAAAAAAGGTAAGGTTACCCAAAACTGAAAAATATTGTACATTTCAGAATTATACAAAAAGGCCTTAAAGCTGTTCTGCACCAATGGAGGTTGATCCAGCCTTGAAAGTTGGTGCAACACGTGTCAAGTTTGCTTGATTAATTAAACCCCCTCTGTCTGCATAAAAGCAGTGTTGGAACACACTGTGGTACCATACCCTCATGAGCATTATTTGAGCAGTGTTGTACTGCAGAAAGCATTGTGTTGCTATAAACATGTGTCATGTGTGTAAATGACACCAGAGTACTTACTGGGTGGTCTTCCATTGATAATCATCCTACATGTCTGTTTTTCTTACCTATTCTTGGCTCAAGCATGTGGAAAAGTGAGACACTCTCTTCAGTTATGTCTTGATAACTTCCCACCTGCACAAAGACATTTCACAGACCATTTCAGAGTCAAAAACCAAGCAGCATGTGACACAATAACCTCAGGTAGTGTAGATATTCAGCTCACATTCCACTGCAGGATTGCTGGAGGTAGGACAGCACAGGGTCCAAAAACCTTGTTGCCATCAATGTTGAATCCTCTCGAGCTATAGCTGTGGATCATGGCGCCGCTTCCCGCCTCATTCTTCATGACTGACACTGTGGTTCTCTGGTATATCTCATCATCACTAGGACCCAACCGATGAGTACGACACAGAAATGGACTGAAAAGACAAACACAAGGACACTTTACCATTCTACTACTAACATTAAAGTACTCATTAGATAAACCACTTATTTTTATTACTATTGTCATTTTTGTGAATGAAGTTCAGCGAAGTATAGTGGAATGCTGTGTGTATGTCTGTCCAAACATTCAGCTCTGTATCTCCAAAGTCCCGGGACCCAAACTAGGCACATGGGTAGTCAGGGTTGGGGGAAGGGTTACTATGGCAACCATAACCTAGTTTGTATATAAATTAGGTCACAGCATTAATAATTGCAAAACCTATTTTGACCTGTAGTACCAAAACTACTATAGCTAGATGCACCACATTTTAATATATGACAGATTAAACTCCAGGACACTTTTCACTGCTTTAAAATGTCATATACAGCACACCAGAGTTACTGACGACTGCTGATTTCAGATACGCCTTCCAAGAAAAAAGATCAAGGTCATAGTCAATTCCAACCCAAAACTGGTTTGGAAAATTTGCCATTTGACAGCTTCTTGTTCTTATTTCATGTTACTAAGAGAAGAATTTAATTGAAGTACAGTTTTTTTTCATTGTCAAACAAACAATTGAGGTGTCTTTTGTCAAGTTTTTGATGCATATTTGAACACAAGAAAATCCTGAGGGCTTTATAAGTCACATTTGTCATAAATGTGACCTACAAAGCCCTCAGGTTCACAAGCTGTAGTTTGTCATGTGTACATGACTAAGCTTTCTTGACTATACATTCTCTGTCACTTTAAATAAAAAACAGGCTGAGCCGCAGAAAATTTGCAATATGGCCAATTTTAAAGCCAAGTTTCTAATGCCAACAAGGCTTTCAGCCAAATGCTTTAGGCCTGCTTCTGCTGAAAAGGCATCTCTGTTCATCTAAGAAAAGGCAGCACATGTTAGCATCACCTCACACTTTATTACATTCATTTAAAAAAATAAGATAGATTCAGGACTCTTTGTTTAGACACCGTAACAGACTGTCAGTTGCAGGTTCAGAGGCTGTTGATGAGAGCAGTGAGGCCAAGAACTCCCACGGTGACCTGGCCTGAGGACAGAGTGAATGTAAACAACTCCACCAGATGGAGCCAGAGA
This sequence comes from Pseudamia nigra, assembly GCA_029823295.1. Lineage (NCBI taxonomy): Eukaryota > Metazoa > Chordata > Actinopteri > Kurtiformes > Apogonidae > Pseudamia > Pseudamia nigra. Next base: position 7,757 of record JAQQAE010002876.1, on the reverse strand, counting down.
TGCTCGGGGTGTGAAGGAAAACATCCTTCTAATAAATCTCAACAGACAGAACCAGAATCACGCTGCTGTGTCCTCAACTTATTTTCCTTCAGCCATGTACAGAGGACACGGTGAAATTAACAACAACAACGTGCATTAGCATACTGTATAATGGAAAAAGCAACAAAGTGAAAGAAACAAGTGGTACAACAAAAATGTGCACAATAATTAGACAGCAGCAGACTAATGAGAAAACCAGTGCCAGTAAGAATATGTTTAGACACATTTCTGCAAAACAGACAAAACAATAGAAACATAGAACCAGTAACATAAACCAGTCATCAACAACTAGTGGTCTGTGGACCACATCCAGCCTGCCAAATATTCCCATCTGGGCCACAGAATATCAATAAATTAATTTAATGAGGGAGGACAGAATGTGGTCTGCTATTTATTCAAATAATGTTTTTTTTGTCCATCCTATACTGAGATAATCCTAAAACACATGAAACTGAAAGTAATTTGGAGTCATTTACAGTCCTGTCTTCTCTTTCACAAAGCCTACCTCAGAGAATTCTATTCAATTCAACTTAAAACCTCCAGAAGAACTGACCTTTTTATTCAGGTACAGCACAAACCACCACTCTTTACTGAGTAATGGTCCAAGTGTGTGAATTAAGTTAAAACTGAACATTTATTTGTCCGACATTCACTTCAATAAGGATTTGAGGCATCATGACAAAAAACAAAAGAAATGAGTTTATTTCTGAGAGGGAGAATTGTGGGTAGAAGCAAAGCAGGAGACGAATACACAAAGTTATCACAGTGTTTCCAAGTATCCGGAACTTTTTTTAAAAGCATGGGGAACATTTGAAAAATGATCAAAATTTCATAGGGGGCCAAGAACTTCGAGCTCAGTTGTGTATAGTGTCGCCTTACATGTACTACCACATAGACTGCAAACATAATAGGTACTAGTTTGCCTTTAATCAAATACGTACCGTACTCTTAACACTTGAGTTAAATATGTGTTAAAATTACATTTCATAACACACACTGTTTCAAGTCAAGTTATCAAACCCTCAACTCAGAATTGTACTTTATTAATATTTAATTCACCTTACGTTTTCCTTAAGTCTTCACGTAACACGACATACCTTAAGAAAGCGGGGTTTGCTCTGGACCCCAGGACAGAGCCCTGTGTTTGTCTCTGAAGGAGGAATCTGACACACACCGCGGTGGCCATGTTGACGGACTACGGAACCAAGCGGCGACAACACGGGTGAAGGAATTCAGTGTGACACCAGAGGAAGCTGATTTCCGGTGTTAGTTGTCGAACAATCGATCAGCTTATTGATTGAGCCAAAGCCGATGGAGAAGCAAGATAAGTCGTTTTGTGTATCCGCGACACACCTTCCAAGAGACGCGCAGCCAATCCCGTTCCAGTCATTCAGATATTGAGAGAAATGTGATTCGCGCAACCCCTATGACTCCGCCCAGGAAGACAGTAAGTGTGCACAATTTCTTAGTGAAGCCTTCCTATCTAGCTAAATGGGAGATTTTTGTTTGCACCGAAGTGTTGTAGGATAATCAGTTCACACTACCAAAAAAGTCCCCACGACATCTTATTTTGCTGTGTAGTTTTTGAAATAAATATCAAGCAGTGTTTTTGTGGTTTTATGTTTATTTTTCATAGTAACATCAGCTCTGGGTTGTATTAATCTTCCTGTGAGGGGGCTATTCAGGTATAAGGGCGCCTCCTACGGTGCGCAGTGGTATAGTCCGCAGGTCAGATGATCTTTATGACAGTAAATAGACGGCTGATCCTCCGTGGCCATGCCTTCCTAACCTCTTTAAATCACCGCCACCACAGCACATATTTCCACTCCCTGACTCGGCTGATCGCCTGACACGGGCTCCGTTTCTGTTCGGCTCATTTCGGTTCGTTAACGCGGTCGCTAAGTATGTACCGGTCTCTGTACGCCTTCCAGTCCGCGGAGCCCAACTCGCTGCACTTCTCCGCCGGAGAAAGCTTCCTAATCCTGGAGAGGAGCAACAAACACTGGTGGCTCGGGTCCCGCTGCAGCTCGGGGGAAACCGGCTACATCCCTGCCTCCTACATCGAAAAGATACAGGTAAACTACACTTTGTGGCCTGCTGCTGCTTTCATTTATCGTCGCATCCCAAGCTGAAGTCACTGTGTTGAATGCGATGAATTAATTGACGTGATCTGGAGGGACATGTGTGCTGCAGTGCAGGCCGTATGGAAGCCGCTGGGGGAATGTGTATGCTTTCAGAGCAACACATGGATTATTGTTAAAGGGTTGCTTATTGTGAGGACATGGTCTTCTGTACTGCAGCTACTCACTGCGACAGAGACAACATAGGACAGGACCAAGGACAGCCAGTCTCCTCCTGAAAAGACACATCTGTTTATTACCCAGAGCACTGGGTTCCAAGACCAAAACGTACCAAGCTAAAAAAAAACAGAATAGAAACTCCTCTAAAGTCTCATTTTTATTTATTTCACTGAGAAAATAATATGTGTAAGAATGAAGATTGAATTTTTGCTCTAAACAGTTAAAAATAATCCACAAAATCAACAACAGTGACTGAAATAGTCTGCAAATTAATTAAAATTGTCAAGAATTGATCTGTGCAATTTCTTGCCTTCTTAATGTGCTGGAGGCCGTCAGTTGTCTTGCGCAGTGGAAGGGTGGCTACAGAGTCAACTGTCCTACAGTAAAAATCCTTATTATGGCCCAAAACACTGAATTATCTGCAGAATGAGTGGAAATGAATAACATTAATAAAAGATAAGATTATACCCAAAGTAACCCTGAATATTAGCAAATTAATCCACTAAAGGATGATGGTGTTCTTTCACTTCATTATTTGTGGTGTCTTCGGTTTCCACCAGTTTTTCTATTCTTATTTGAAGTAGAGATTTGTCTGTTGAGAGAGAAAGTTTCCCTAATAATACAATATAAATGCTACAAAAAATAAAGACAATAATGAAAAATGGAACAAAAAATGGAACAAAAATAAACAAATGAGTGAGCCAGTAGGCAAGTTTCCAAGGCCCCTTCAGAGTCCTGACCTTGTAAAAGGCAGTTCCAGAGTCATTGTGATTCTTCTTGTTTATGAGGTGCTGCTTCAGCCTCACTCAGTCACACCCACGTGCTCTGCCTCCCTTCCAGCATCCATATTTTCAGTAAACTAGTCGCAGCATGCATTTGGTGAAATCACAGATGAGCAGACAGGAATGCTCTGTTCTCTTCTTGGTGGCAGTGGCGTTTTAATGAGCCTAAGTACGAGGCCTTGCTGAGCATGTGTGTGACTCTGGTTAAAAGGCTGTTTTTGTTAGATAACTGCCCCAGTTTATCTCTGCCTGGAGTCACACATGTCCCTGAGCTGTAATTTAGTTCTGTGTTGTTTAAATTTGAGCAATTATTCATGCTGCCATTGAATGAATATTTAATTTGTTTACCATGTCTTTGTATATGTCGTCTTTGTGTTTGTGTGTCAGGCTCCGGAGCAGGATGAGGTGCTACAGTCTATTGACAGAGCGATCGAAGGAATCCACAATGTGGCCTTAAAAAATGGAGGCAAATACAATCTGGAGCAGCGAGATGTTCTACAGTGAGTGAAAACTATCACTTCGTCATCCTCCTGATGTATTTTATATCCTGAATGTGAATCTTTATCTTTAGAAAACTAATTCATCACCGGAAGGAGACTCTTGCACGGCGAAGTTCCTCCTCTGCCAGTAACAAACCAGGAATCCCAACATCCAGTAGTGAGATATCTCTGAGTCAAACTCCTCCTCCACCCAATGGCCTTAACCAAGAGTATGGACGTCAGGGAAGCATCCCCATATCAGGAAGCATGGACAATATGCAAGAACACGGCTTTTATCAGGTAAATGTGAACTCAACTTGAATGTTTAGTGTTTTTAAAACAAGTGTATATCCATATCCGGATCCTATTTCTTTCTTCAAGTTTTATTGTTCACGAATTCAGTGTTTTTATCGTCACTATTCTGTGCTTTCCTCATTTACATTGAAACTCTTCCTCCTTCAAATCCTCCTATGATGAGATTAAATAATGGTTGTAATAAGTATTTTTTTTTTTTTTGGGACAGTGCAGTGAGATGGAACTAACATGTGATGTAGATTGTTCCTACCTCCAATTTTCAAACAGTCAGGCACATACATGATCGACACCTGAGTTTACAGTCATGAAAACAGATAAAAGTACAGTGAAATACAACATAATATGCAGTACAATGAGTCAAAATGGCTACAGCCTTAATCCTGCCTAGACCTGGGTGATGAAGTGATAATTATCATTATTGTAATACATATACTGTATTATTATATCATGTTATTCTGTGATTATGAGTATTTATCACACATTTTTTCATTTTTCAGTTTTGTTCATTTTCCTTGGAATCAAAATAAATTTAAAAAAATCACAGAATTTGGGGGGGGTGTGTTCTTTGCCTGTTTGTGTCATGTTCGTCTTTACATTCATTTTAAATATTTCGCATCTTTTCCGTTATTGAGTCTTTTGATTATGTATTTGTCATTAATGTCTTTTTTTTGTCCTTTTTGGTCATATGTTGTCATTTTAATCTTTTATGCTGCATTGTATGTTGTTGCCCGTTTTTTTTTTTTTCCAATCTTGCTTCATCTTTTTCTTCTTTTTTGTCCAGATGCTAATTACTAATGTATTGTTACATACCACATATAATCGCCTGTTGTCTTCAACCCTCAGCCAGAACTAATCCTCAGCCTTTAACTTGTATAAAATAATGAAATGACATTCGTCATGTTAATTATTGATGTTAACTGATACAATCATTCTTATTGTCAGATCATTTGGGCCGAATTTCCCAACTTTATTGCAGTCCTGAATGTAGATTTTACGTTTTAGAATTTTTTGTGCAGTATTTAATCAGTTACTCATGTGTCTTTGGATCAACCTGGAAAGAAGCGATAAAGGGTCTGAGCTGCTGGTACATTTTGAAGACTAGTTTGTGAAGCGGCAAAGGACATTGCATTTTTACAGGATCAACAGTGAAGCCATCAGACATTTATTATTTTGAGAGTCTTATTTTAGAGGAAACTGATGTTTCATAGATATAGGATGTGGAAAGACTTTGCTGATTATTGTTGTTAAAGATTGTGATAATTAATTGTAATATACTTGTTTTCTGGTATGACTGACCTTGTTGCATGTAATTTCCCCTTTGTTTCCCTCTTTACCCTTGTTTCCTCTTTTCTGTTCATCTAAGGACTCAGTTTATTTCAACTCAGTGGAATTTTGTTGATAAAAATATCCAATGTCTCCATTCAGAACCTTACATAAGTAAAACTTCAGTGTGCCTGAATTATCAGTGAGATACATTAGTACTGTATAAGTAAATGTCATCCTTTGTAGTGGAATAGTTGGTGTTTTACTCTTACAAGCCAGGTTCCAGAATAATTGCGACGCTATGTAAAATGTAAATGGAAACTGAATGCGCTGATTGACACTGAAACCCCATATTTAAATGAAAATTGCGCAAAGGCAGCATATCAGATGTTAAAATTGAGAAATGTCATTGTGTATACAAAATGGCATGCTCATTTTGAATTTGATGCCAGCAGCACATTTCATAAAGTTGAGTCAGGGTGTTGCGTTGCCTCTTCTCTTAACAATTCTCTGTAGGTGTCTGTAAGTCTGAAAGTGGAAGGTCTTTACATTGTTGCTGTTGAATTTCAATTGTTCAACAGTTGTATCTCTTTTGTAATGTGTGAAACATTTTCAATAGGTGACAAGTCAGGCTAGCTTTGCACGCAGTGTGGTTTGTTATTGTCTTGCTGAAATAAACTAGCTCCTCCCTGTAAAAGACATCACCTACTTGGCAGCATATGTTGCTCCAAAACCTGTCTGTAGTGTTCAGTGTTGATGTTATTCATCAATGTGTGTGATTAATAACATCAAATCTAAAAACTCAGTATCTCATGAGGTCCCACAGTAAAAAAGCTCCCAAACCTTTGTTTTTTTTTATCACAGTTCTCAGATTTGATCTTGTTTCTGCAGGTGCCTCCTCAGGCTCGACGTGCGGCTCCTATCACCCCCCCTCCACCCGAGAAGCAGAGAAACAGTCGACGTCCAGGTTGGACAAATTCAAATTGCAGCAACTCCACTGGTTACAGCTGCAGCGCTGCGTTTTTGCTGATGCTACCTGCTGCTGCTCTGTACTTCACAAACATACTCTATTCTTAGGCAGGTCATTGCTGTTCACGCTTGGCTCTCTGTAACTGGAGCTCTGTCTTTCCGCAGAGCCGGAGGTCCCTTCCAGAGTGTCCTCGCTTCCTCCGTCCCCTGCCCCCTCCCTCTCCATCAGTACCACCTCCCTAGAATCTGGCTCCTCCCACTCTGTGGTTTCCTCCGAGGTCAGCCTCCCAAGTGTCTCCAGTACACCCCCTCCTCCTGTGCCATCCCGCATGAAGCCCTCTGTGCCGCCTCTGGACGTGTCAGTCCCTGACTCCTCTCCTCAGCCAGTAAAGAAGAGCCCAGCTCCGCAGCCACCACAGCCCACCCCTCCTCCACAGCCCACAGTGGAGGACCCACCAGAGGCTGAATGGCCTGTCGCTCCCCCTTCTGTCGCTGAGAACCCCCCTGGCAGCCCCACCGCCTCTGAGCCAGTTCCCATGACAATCGGGGCTGAACTGATCGAACTGGTTCGGAAGAACACAGGCCTGAGTTATGAGCTGTCGCGGGTGGCTGTGGGCGTGGTTGTGGGTCACCTGCAGACCGCTTTACCTCAAGCCTCCTCAGCTTTGGAGCAGGTTCTCCTGTCCCTGGTGGAGAGCAAGGTCAGACTTGTTTTCATTGCATCATGTGGATTCAGCAGCTTGGATCATGTCCAGCTCAGAGAGAACACCGGTGTCGTTTAGAGTTTCAGCTCAGCCTGCATTTAGCATACAAGTCGCTTTTAAAAGCACAGGACAGCACTCACAGTCACAGTCATTTCCTGTTTTCAGACACCGGCTCTGCAATGTCTAACCAACCGTAAAATGAACTGCTGATTGTTTCCTGGCAGATATTTGTGTTTCTTCAGCGTGTTAATGTGCGTAACAGTGGACAGGATGAAATATAATCTGAAACAGCAGCTGCTGACAGCTTTTGTCCACATCCTGTCCTAGCACCATGAAACACACGCACTCAAACCATGCATACTAAATGAACACACCTGAAATGCTCTGTGGTCCAACTAGTCGCCTCTCGTTGTGCTTTTAGATACGAAACATGCACATGGTGAGACGGTTTCAAGCAAAACCAAACTGAGGGTTACAGCTGTGTGTTCAAGTTCATATCAGTTGTTTTTAGCACTTCTAAAAATGTTTGTCTGCAGAACTACAACTGCATCCCATAATGCAGGGCTAGTGAAATATTCAATTCAATCTTTATTTGTATAGCGCCAGTCATAATCGGCGATTATCTCTAGGCGCTTCACATTTCGAGGCTGAGACCCCATAACTATACAGAGAGCAAACCCAACAGAACCACTGAGAGCAAGCCAAAGAAGTCTTCTGTTAAAACTTCTTTTAACAGAAGAGAAAACCTCCAGCAGAACCAGCGGCTCAGGGTAGTTGACCATCTGCCTCGACCGGTTGGGGTTAGTGGACAGAGGAGAGACAAAAGAAAAGCGATAGAACAACAAACAACACAGACACTGGGTGACGTCCACAGACACTGGACCGGTCCAGAACCAGCAAACACAC
>JAQQAE010002875.1:0-21372 GCA_029823295.1 Pseudamia nigra | reverse complement strand
GGAGCCGCGCGCCCCCGGGGGGGGGCGCGCCCCACTATTTGAGAAGCACTGCTGTAGTGTGAGTACTGTGCATCTGTAAATTCCACTCTGGGTGGGGTTCAGTGACAGAGTGTGGCAGTGTCGTCCAGAGCTGAGCGTTCACACGGCTCCCAAACCACTGTTACTAAGAAACATCCAGTCAACCATGAAGGAAAGCTGAAGTAGTGTCAGCTAAAGCTTAAACTAATTAGATCTGTGCAGAAGAAATGCAAATGAAGCTAAAAGGCGATGTGTAAATAAAGGCATTTACACATTAGGGACGAGAAATAAAGGAAACATTTACAGCTACAAATATTCAACTTCAAACTAATGATAATGAATGTGATGCAAGTTTGTGACATTTCGAAAAAAAAGATTCCAAATCATGAATGAGAGCTGGTTGAATATAAATAGTAGCTTCACCTGAGGACTCATGTGTTTCTGTGTGTGTGAGACTCTGTGTGTGTCTCTGTGTGTGTGTCTGTGTGTCTGTGTGTCTCTGTCTGTGTGTCTGTCTGTGCGACTCTGTGTGTGTCTGTGCATGTGTGTGTGCCTGTGTGTGTCTCTCTGTGTGTCTGTGTGTGTCTCTGTCTGTGTGACTGTGTGTCTATGTCTGTGTGTCTCTGTGTGCCTCTTTTTGTGTCTCTGTCTGTGTCTCTGTCTGTGTGTCTGTGTGTGTCTCTGTCTGTGTGACTGTGTGTGTCTCTGTCTGTGTGACTGTGTGTCTATGTCTGTGTGTCTCAGTGTGCCTCTTTTTGTGTGTCTGTGTGTCTCTGTCTGTGTGTCCGTGTGTGTCTCTGTCTGTGTGTCTGTGTGTGTCTCTGTCTGTGTGACTGTGTGTCTATGTCTGTGTGTCTCTGTGTGCATCTTTTTGTGTCTCTGTCTGTGTGTCTGTCTGTGCGACTCTGTGTGTGTCTGTGCGTGTGTGTGAGTGTGTGGCTGTCCGTGTATCTCTCTGTGTCTCTGTCTGTGTGTGTCTCTGTCTGTGTGTCCGTGTGTGTTTCTGTCTGTGTGTCTCAGTGTGCCTCTTTTTGTGTGTCTGTGTTTCTCTGTCTGTGTGTCTGTCTGTGCGACTCTGTGTGTGCCTGTCCGTGTGTCTCTGTGTGTCTCTGTGTGTGTCTCTGTCTGTGTGTCTGTGTGTCTCTGTCTGTGTGTCTGTCTTTGAGACTCTGTGTGTGTCTGTGCGTGTGTGTGAGTGTGTGCCTGTCTGTGTGTCTCTGTGTGTCTCTGTCTGTGTCTTTGTGTGTCTGTGTGTGTCTGTGTGCTAGTGTGTGTCTCTATCTGTGTTTCTCTGTGTGTTTGTGTGTCTTTGTGTCTGTCTGTGTGTCCGTGTGTGTCTTTGTCTGTGTGTCTGTGTGTCTCTGTTTGTCTGTGTGTCTGTCTGTGTGACTTTGTGTGTCTATGTCTGTGTGTCTCTGTGTGCCTCTTTTTGTGTGTCTGTGTGTCTCTGTCTGTGTGTGTCTTGCGTGTGTGTTAGTGTGTGCCTGTCTGTGTGTCTCTGTGTGTCTCTTTGTGTGTCTGGGTGTGTCTCTGTCTCTGTGTGTTTGTGTGTCTGTGTGTCTCTGTGTGTTTGTGTATCTCTGTGTGTCTCTGTGTGTGTGTGTGTGTCTGCGTGTCTCTCTGTGTGTCTCTGTCTGTGTGTGTCTCTGTGTGCCTGTGTGTCTCTGTGTGTCTGTGTGTGTCTTTGTGTTTGTCTCTGTGTGTGTCTCTCTGTGTGTCTGTGTGTCTCTGTGTGTGTCTCTTTGTGTGTCTCTATCTGTGGGTGTCTGTGTGTCTCTGTGTGTCTCTGTGTCAGTCTGTGTGTGTCTCTGTCTGTGTGTCTCTGTTTGTCTGTGTGTGTCTATGTGTGTGTCTGTGTGTGTCTATGTGTGTGTCTGTGTGTCTCTGTGTGTGTCTGTGCGTCTCTGTGTGTGTCTCTCTGTGTCTCTTTGTGTGTCTCTGTGTGTCTGTGTGAGTGTCTATGTGTCTGTGTGTGTCTCACTCTGATAATAACTGGATCTTATTCGTGTGATGTCCTCATAGTCCAATCTTTTGTTTTAATATATTTTGTGTCTTTTTTTATCTCCATGGCTACACGTCAGTAAGTCCATCATTGTCCATCCTTGTTGTCACATGACGTCTATTTCACACAGATGATTGGTCGGTTGTGTTTATTTGCCTGGGGAAAAGCTCACCTGAAAAAACTAAATGCTGTTTTTTTCTGTGTTACATTCATATTCAGTGTGAATGAACTCATTTTCATTTCCTCACTGATGATGTCAGCTCCACGTAGTTAGTAGTGGGATAACACATAACTATCTGAAAACTGAACCAAAAAAAGGTCAGCACCAATAATCCAGTGTTCTGTGGCATTTGGTACTAAAGTGTCCAAAAGGGTCTGAAAGGGTCCACCACCACCACCACCACCACACTGAGCTGTTGATACATGGAAAGATGGATCCATGCTTTCACATTCTTTATGACCCTACCATCTGAATGTGAAGACTCTTCTTCTCTTGGTTTGATGGACTCACGGATGCTTCTCTACATGACTGAGATGCATCAAGTGGTTATTTAAATTACTGTTGCCTTTTTATACCAGTCTGGTCATTATCTGTAAACTCTGGTTCTATGTGAAAATTCCAGAATCACTTCAATCTTGTTCCTTCTCTGTTTTGATGCTCGGTTCAGCAGGTCAACTTGGTCATGTCTACATGTCTAAATGCATGGAGTTGCTACCAAGGGGCCAATGTGGAACTAACTTTAAGTTGTAATACCACCACTTGGCCACTGGGGAACCGATCGTCTGGTTCCAAGAAGCTTTTTTTCCCATAGAGATACATGTGATTCTATCTGAAAATACTAAGTGAATACATTTTTTTCATGGGTCATCATGGTCTCAAACGTTTTACTTGGACCCTCTAATAAGTAATGTGATGGTCCATCTTTAACATTTTGCTTCATTATTAAGATATTGCGGCAAATAATCCAACAAGTGACTGCCGTGCTGGTGTTTGATTGACATGTCGCTAGCAGCAGCTCGCTATAGTGAAGTCGGACTGATTCAGAACTTTGTATCTTCTATTTATTCAATATGTTCATAGTTATAAATAAGATATGCTCGACTGTAGCTGTGGGATAGTGTTTACTCTAACAACAAGTAATATGACTTTGTTTAACACTGTGTGGTGAAGTTTTACAGCATCAGTAAGCTAGTTGCTAATATTAGCTTCCCATGAGTCCCATGGCATGAATGTTCAGTTAGCCCCACTGCCATTCATCCAAATATGGTTACATCCTGTTTTTGGCTCCAATATGCCGTCCAGGAAGTGACAACCTGATTGGCCTCAAAACGACCCTTCAGAAACTAATGGGTGGCGTCACAGTCACTTTGTCCAGTCATATATACAGTCTATGGTTGCTACCATGTGATTGGCTGATTAGCTTAATGAGCTGTTTTAACAGTGTACCTAATGAAGTGCCCAATGTGAATATAAATAACAGTTTGAACAAATGAAATGATGTGTGAATTATTAACACCCCTAGTGTGTAAAGACCTTCAGACGTAGTGAGATGAAACTTGAAGCGTGCCAACACACATCAACAGCAAGCACAAAAGTTTACCTGATTTGGAGAGCTGTGAAGAAAAGGTCACATGAAAACCATCCCTCCATGAGTAAAATACAACCCCTTGTGCATGCAACAAACACACATGTCAAAAAGCCACTACCTACAACAAATCCCCCACCCACAGGAAGCAAAAGTATAGACAGAGATAGAAAAGGCGGCACACCAGGGAAGGTGGAATACCATAACAACACGTAGATCATATTGTTACACTATTCCACCCACCTTAACTGTGAACCCTTGGGCGTGGCTACTCCATAGCCTTTGGAGTCCAAGTTGCCTCCCACTTTCATTGTGTCGCACGGTTTGCGCTGCTCTGTGTACTCATTCATAGTGGACTCCAAGAGGAAGGCGTATTTCCCTTTGGATTTCCGGACCCGCGCCACGCCCTCTGCTGTGGTTTTGGTGAAGACCGTGGGCTCGGCCGACTTCATGTACCCCCACATCTTCTCATAGACAGCAATCTTTGACCGCTGCAGAGTTTGAGGGAGGTTCAAAGGTGGAAAATGGACAAGGTGGAAAAAGCAATTCTGCATCCAACACAACTACACACAAACATGGAGCATTGGTTCAGTGTCACTGGGTCAAACCTCTAGTTTAATTTACTACATTATCGCTATAACTTCAGTACAGTTTTCTTTCCGTTTATGTCCCCCCCAAGTGGGCATTACTGATGCTAGGCTAACTGGTAGGTTTCTTGGGAGACTGCCCTATGTTCTGACCCCCTATGTTCCGACAATACATCGACTGCCCTACATTCTGAAACTCCCTGATCTGTCTCTGTTCTGTTATCATTCCACTCCAGATACAGGGAGGGCTGCTACGCACACATTATTTTGTGAATACTAATTGAATATGTATACATCTGAAAATACCCCCATGAATAAAGAATTATAATCCACTCCCATAAATCTCAACCGTGACAGTGTGAGCACCCGCCATGCTGGCTCCTGTCCATTCAGCACCACAGACTATTCATCAGCTACAGGTGGAATAATTAATTACCTATGACTATTATTACAATCCCACATACCATCAGACAGTAAGCAGAGACCAAAGTAATATCAATAACATGTATCCAATAATGTACTATGACAGTAGAGAGCTTTTGCCCCAGCAGTGTGTTAATCTCCAATGCACTATACAAATATAACTATACAAATATAATTTACATACAAATATAATTTCAAGCACTTACAGAATGACAACTCATATGTGTGGATATGGCCTTCACCTCTAATCACTGGTAGGAAAAGTCTGAGCACTGCATTAAATACCTGTGTTAGAGCAGAACATGAATTCTAGAAACACTGACTCACCCTGAAGAACTCTTTGGTTGATCCGGAGTCCAGAGTGCCATAGGCGATGTCTGTCTGCTTTGCCAGGTCCTCGGCACTCTCTATGGGGGAAACCATCCTCTCCACAGTGAGGAAAGCAGCCAGGTTAGCCGTGTACGACGAGATAATGATGAGAGTGAAGAACCACCAGACTCCTCCTACGATCCTGCCCGATAACGATCTTGGAAAGAGAAAGCCAGGAGAAGTGGATGAAGGAGTTTAGGGGTGAAAAAAATGTGAGGTTCGGGAGATAAATTGAAGTGGCAGCAGATGGATAAGATCAAAATACAAGGAATTGACAGAGTTCCCACATGAATAGACAAGGTGATGATAGTGTGAGGGGGTGAGAGGTAAAATTAAATGAGAGTAAGGGATCAGCGGGGAATAGAAAGACATAAAGTTGAAAAATACAGTTTGACAGTATGACGTCTGACCATCAGTCTCTCAGAACTTCTACATGGACCTAAAAACTTCTAGCAGGGACAAATCAGGAACAGTGATGAGAGCAATGTAGGTAAAGAGGCAGAACCCTCCTCCCCCAGTCAAAAAAAGACCTTGTGAAAATGGGAATCAGATGTGATGTGATGTGAACATTTCTGTTGCATTTATAATGAACCACACTTTAACAGTAACACAGACACATTTGTCAGTTTGAAATCTTTATTCATCTTTGTTAGTCTGTCAGTGTGGACTATATTTCAGTTTAACTTGCTACAGCTTTTGCATAAGTAGTTTTATTTTGAAGAACTGACTAGTTATCAGTTATTCAGTTCTGTCTTGTTTACTAGAAGGTGAAAAGGGCAGAGTGATCCACAATATGATTTATAAAACTGCATTTTATTTCATTTAAACACAAGCTTTTACAACAAAAAAGATGCTGATGCAAGTCAGGATTCCCACTCTTGTCTTTCCAGGACATTTTCAGTCGCTACAGTATGATAGACAGGTTATTACATCATACACTAATACGCCCCCCCCCCCTCCCCCAGCCCCACCATGTCTTGGAGACGTGAACCTTGCCTTTTGTACATTTATCCAGTTTGCTTCTATGTTTAGTCCTATCCCGCCCCCAGAGGTCTGATTTAAAAAATGTGCAGTGTATGGCTAGAACTTATGTATGAAATATTATCTTGCATTCTAAGACATTATGACAAATGTACCATAGAAGAAAGCAAACACAGCCATAGATTACAGTGTCACACCAACTGAAGTTACCATATTGGTCTGGGGAATTCTCACCTCAGATTTCCCTTTTCTCTTACGTTATCTCATGTATGTTCTCTAAAAACAGGCTGATTACAGCAGCACTCTTCCACTGCAAGCTGCTAGTTTTGTGTCTAGGGGCGTCTTTACCGGGGCAAAGTCAAATGGAATCACAGGGTGGGGGGTGTCACATGGCGTGCTGTACCTGGTAGAACAACACATATGTAACTTTAGCCTGTTTGTGTTCACTCACAAGGTAGAGAGATTATTCTGAAAATTATCTTTCCAGGACACTTAAGTTTTTCCAGGACATTTGACTTTTTTTTCTCATTTTCCACACATTTTCCTTGACCTGAAAAAATTGGCTAATCATTTTCCAGGTTTTCCAGGAGGCGTGGGAGCCCTGTCATTAATCCTACTGCAGGGACTGTTCTGAGTATTAAAAAGCTTTATGAATAACCAGTGGAGTGTGAATACACAGACACACTACTCAAGTAAAAGTACTGTTACTTTCTAATCACAATGATTCAGGTAGAAATAGAAGAACTCATGAAATAAGTACTTGAGTAAATTTAAAAACTCATCTGGAAAGAAACTAGTGAATTTATTATAACATAATGTCCTCTGTTTGAACAGATTATTCAGCATTTAACTAATAATGTAAAGTCAGAGTTCATTATGATGAATCACATGGATCAAAATATGTCCTCAACATTTATTGCTCATTTTGTTGATTTTGGTCAAGTGTTGTTGGATGTATTGTTCATTTTTGCTCATTTTCTTGTTTATTTAGTTAATTTTTAAAACAATCTTGTTAGTCATTTTGTTAATTTTTCTTCTCGTTTGCCTGTTTTGCTAAGTTTTGTAAATGTGATTATTGTTGCTCTTTTAGGGACTCATTTGGTCATTTCTGCTGTTGAGTTGACAAATCACATAAAATGATGATTCATCCCAACATTCGGATGCAAACATTTTGTGCTGAAGTGATTCCTTCTCACTGAGGTGTAGGCAAATGTAACAGAGTACAGGTAGAAGTACACTTTTTTCATCACAAATGTAACTAAGAGTAAGTTTTCTGGAGAACAACTGTTCTCAGAAGTACATTTAAAAAAATAAACTACATGTAGTAGAATAAATGTACTTGAGTATTACCCACCTTTGTGAATAGCTGCAATCTGTACTCAGATCTATTTTTAACCTTAAGGGTGAATTCCTAAGCCACACCATAATTCAAAGAATTTTCCTAGCCTTCCTCTGCTTCATGGAGACTCACCAGAACCAGTACTGCCACTGTACCACAAGGTGGAGCTCTATCAACACCAGAGCTGGATTTACTCTTCATTAGTTCAAACGGACAAGTAAAAACACAGCAGCTTTGATAAAGAAGAGATAAGGTCCTTCTGTCCCCGCTCATTCTCTTTTTTTTGTTGATTGGAAGAAAAGCTGCTGGTTCCGTGGACAGCGCGGCGATGGCTCCGTCTTTTCTTGTTTGTTCGCTTGGGGGAGACAGATAGCTCACTGCTCTGGAGGACTGGAAGGTCGTGAGGAGAATCTCAAAACCATAAATGCTGCATTGAGGAGAACAAACAAGATCTCCCCCTCGGTGCAAATCAAGCAGTGGAGGATACAAAACCCTCAGGCCTCCTTGTCAGATGGAGAGAGAGATGGGAATGGGTGGGGTGGGAGTGGGAGTTAGGGGGGTGGGGGCAGAGGCATCTGCAACAGTCACTGTTTTCTTGGCTAGTATTTCCACTGGGTCTTACTGTAGTCTGGCCATGCTCCACTATTCCCAGAGGAGGCAGTACCTTGATCTCAACATCCGCATGATGTGCATGTATGTGAGAAGTAGAGGAGTCTGCATTTCTTTACAGCACAAAGTGTCCTATATTCAGTAGAAAAAAACCTGTGGAGCAGCATGTCCTGTCTTCTCACCCTGTTCTAAACAGTTACACTACATTTGAGCACCATACATATGTTATTAGCAGCCTGCCTACTTTATCACACATCACACACCCTGGACTTGGTCATAACCGATAGACTGTCCACTGTTGTTGACCTGGCAGTGTTGGACCACCACTGTAAATTTTTTTAACATGACCAGTTTTACTCATTGGGACGCCTAGTGAAAACTGGGAAAAAGCTCTTGAACGATTTTGGTCCCATTTTGTTGCATATTTTTGTTCAGTTTGTTGCTTATTTTGTAACAAACGCTCAAACAAAACCTTTGCTATTGAGTTAGTGTTACATTACATGTCTTCTGTTCTATTATGGTTCCATGGTTTAGGCAGGTAAATATAATGTGATGTGTCATTGTACAGTAAGGCAGCAGCTGTACTGGTCGAAAGGTCTTCTTGCCAGTACAATGAATTACATTTTAACATTTTAATATCTACACTTTTCGACCCAAATGGTAGCTTGGGGCATTCAAAAAGGATTTCAGTACTGAACCTCTTCAAAGTCCCTTAGTAGCACTGCTAAAGATCTTTGAAGACCAATTGTCAGTGCTTTATTCTGTTTTATGTTCCTGCCAATACAGATATGAACAGAATCAGGAACAAAAGAGTCAGCGTGGCCAAAGAATCGTCAAGGAAACATCTGTTTTCTCGCTCTGTACCCATGTAAGGGCCCGTAGCAGCTAAGGCAAGCAGCACGGTAGAAGTGCTGCAGCAGAGCATGTCTGCTCTGCACACACACAAAGCTTTGCCCATGAAATAGACTCAGTTGACGTATTAGCTCTGGATTTGAATACAAATGACTTTCCTTTCTTTCTCTCCTCATGCTCCATTTTCCTCCTCTCTGAGACTATGGAGAGAATTGCTTTGGATTTGAGCAAAGAATTGAAATGCGAAATTATAACTGAGCATTTCCAACACATGCTTTCTTCTCACGTTTGTCATCATTCCTTCATTCTGTTTATCAAACATCTCATTTTAGGTTGTTTTCTATGCAAGCAGCAGTGGATTATGGGTATGTAGCAGCGTTTCCTCCATCCTCCCGGCCCTGTGTGCTGTATGTCTGTGTTGATGGCACTGACTTTGATCCACAGTGACACATCGCTGTCTTGATGGGCCTGCAGTAAACAAAATGGCTGTGGGAGGGAGGGAGAGAGGGAGCAGTGTTCCATGTCACCGTTGTCCTTATTTTGTTAATTCATGGTATTAATAGTGAAACTTCTCTTTTAATACACGTATAAAATAAATTTCTAGTACAGCAATGTTTTAACATTGTAATATAACCTAAATCAGGAACATCCTGTTACAAAGCTATACAAAAGAAATTGTTCAAGACCAGACTATTGTAACTCATGACTGACAGGATGCCCAAAGAAGGTCCTAAAACCCACAAGCTGAACTAACATGCTACAGTGCAAAGAGTCAGAAAAAGCGATCATATTTATCCAGTACTTTTTTTCTCTTCAGTGGCTCCCTGTCAAGAGTATAATACAATATGATAATAAAATATAACATTTATAATTATTTTGTTAAGATACAAAGTCTTTAACAAGAACGCTCTGTCTTATATCACAGGCCTAATTATAGCTTATAACCTACTCAGAACACTTGGGCACGGAATTCAGACACTTTTTGCTTTTAAACTAGACTCATAACTTTACTTTTTGACAAAGTGTATCGATAGTTAGTGCTGCATCATGTGACCCTGAACATCCCCTCTAGTTTTGCTGCAAAGTCCTCGGCTGCTGGGAGACTAGGCTGCACTAAACGTCCACCTCTGGGGGTGGACGATCCTGATGTGTGCACACTGGACATGAACCTACCCATTGTCTGTGTTGTCCAGTGTCTAAGTATTTACACTTGTCTTCTGTCTCTTCTCTGTCCACTGTCCCCTGGTGGTTGAGGCAAATGGTCCCCTACCCTTTTTCTCTTCAGGTAACCTATGTGTGACATCATCCATCTTTTATATACAGTCTATGATTTGTCACTGTAGTAATGTTTTGTAGTTCATTGTGACCTGCTGACTTATTTGGTTACAATGGACTGCAGAGAGCATTTCAATTTGTATTCAGACTTATTCAGGTTCAAAATGCTTTTGTAGCATTGATGTTAGAAGGATAATGGTTATTTGCATTTTCTTCACTGCTAGTTGAACCTATTGATCCTGGTAGTGCTTCAGCATGCGGTCACACAAGGGAAAACCGTGTCAGTACGTGAACAGCTGGATGATGGGACACACACTGGGGTCCTTGACTGTAGTCATGTATGAGTGCAGTTTTCTCATTAGTAAAGGAAACAGGCATTAGAAGAAATAAAGTAGAAACAAAAGAGAAATTGGCTCCGGTGTTGGAGGGATAGGATTCTACACAGCAGTCCATTAAAGCCTCAGGGTTTAGTAGTGAATATAGAAAAACTCAATAAATCAGAAATTATACAGCAGTTCTTCATCATTTTCCCTACTGGTTAGCTCATTTAAGTTCAATTAATTTGTATTTATTATATGAGAAAGTGAGGTGTACATATTATCTAGTGGCAGCTCGGCTTCCGTCCGGCGATTTATGTAATCCTCCAAATTTAACAACTGATGGTTGAGCCAACTCTATGGCCTTGTTGAGTTAACCCTCAGGCCCCCTTGAGACCCTGTTAGGTCTTTTCAGTTGTATTTTTGCTCTCATTATGGCAGTTATTATGCTAAGACATTCTTCATGTTTTAATGTAGTTTGGAATTTCAGCATCAACAGTAAAAAAAAAAATCCAGAAATTTCCACTGTCTAAACAAAAAACCTTTCAGGTCCCATTGACTATCATTAAAACCACGTATTTTTATTCTACTGCCATTGCAATACAGAAATGTGAAACAGAAATAATTCTGTTGATTCCTCTATAATCCTGTCTTTCAGACCCTCAAAAATGCATGAACAGATGATGAAGAGGAAGAGGTGGGACAAAGAGAGAGAAGGTGAAGGAGCCTGCAGGAGCAGAAACCAGAGGAGCTGCAGAAAGATGTTAAAGGCAAACATATGTGACATGTGTGAAAAGGCAGAAGCAGAGGAGGGCGAGTACGACGCCTCTGACCTGCAGTATGAGGAGGAAGATTCACAGGGCATGTGGTTTCTTCCTTTTTAGAATCTCTGTGTCTCTTGAATCATTTCCACTTCATTTGTATTTTTTATGTCATTTTTTGTCTCTGTGTCTTTTACATCATTGTTATCTTGTCTTTTCTGGCGTTTTTCTTCTGGCGTTTTTCACATAGTTTTCATCTTTTTTCATCTTCCTGTTGTACGTTGCATTTGATCTTTTTGCTTCTCTTATGTTTTTGGTATTTTTCTTTTTTTTAAATAGTCTTTGTCTTTTAATAATATCTGTTTTCCTTGACTTTCACTTGAATAACACTGGAGTAAAATAAAAATCTGACAATTGTGGCGCTACAGTGATTTATTTGTTGATATGAACACGTTTAAAGTTCTGGCTGTTTCATCCAGCTCTACTTTCTTTGTGGTATGGAGTATGTGTTTATCTTAAAAACTGAACATGACAGCTTGAAAACATGATCTCTGAATGAAATGCACTGTGTCTCATCAGTGGCCAATCTACAATCCCTGAGGTAAGAGCTTACACTTCCCACTTCCTTTTCTTTCCTTCTTGATGTTGAGTTGAAATACAAAGAGAAAAATCAACTGTCTAAGATGATCCAGTGCAGATCGGTTACAACAAATCACCTGAGGAAAAGGAACTGGGGCAGAGAAGGAAACACAGCGATGTGAAGTGAGAGGAGGTGCTGAAAGGGAAGAAGTGGACAGTGAAGGACAGCTCTGTCCTCCAGCACAGCCTGAAGAAATGAAGAGGAGCCAGTCCAGTCCTGGCTCAGACCACACAGGTTCACTTATTTATTGCAGACAAACGTTCATTCCACATCCCACTCACCGCCAACATGTCTGCTTCCTCAGCCTCCATCCCTGCTCGGCAGCAGCACTGATATGATTTAGTAACTTGTGAATTCATAGGTGGCTTCTTCAACTTCTCTAATCAAACAGTATTGACACACAAACACAGAATAACTTACTGGAAACGCTCATCCAAAAGATAATCATAAATGCAAACTAAACTCATGAAAACTACCCGGATATAGCTAGAAATTGCTTATTGCAAAACTCTTTGACAATGTACTTGGAGTTTGTAACTTGGCTTAAGTCTCATAGACTGTGCTTCAGCGTGCCACCGGGGGGAGATGGGGATGACTGGGTACCACCCTGAGGGGCTGTCTTAGTCTGTTGTTCAGACCAAAATATAAAGTTCAGAAAGTTCATGATAAAGCTGTGGTGATCTAATGATCTCATCCTCACATTGTCAATTCAATTTTATTTGTATAGCGCGAATCATAATTGCCGATTATCTCTAGGCACTTCACAATTTGAGGCTGAAATCTCATGACTACACAGAAATACAGACAATCATTCACATTCACAGACAATTTAGAGTTGCCAATTCCCCAAGTGCTTGTTTTTGGTTGTGGGAGGAAGCTTGAATAATATAAGGAAGCTGGAGAGAGCCCAAGCAGACTCCACACAGAGGAGCCCGGTGTTGGGATTGAACCCAGGACCTTCCAGCTGTGAGGCACAAATGCTACCCACTGCACTGCAGTGTCGCCCATTGTTATATCATCTACTCTCAGTGGGATTGTACAGACTGTCATTTAATAACAGTACTATCCAAACTTCTCAGTTTTCATTCATTATAGATGATAAGTCAGGGTACTTAAGGTATTGTGTCACACTGTGAGCTACTAACAATAATCCTTTAACTGGCACAGTAAAAAATAAAGCTTGAAAAAAATTAATAGCAGAATTGTGTTCCTGACTTCACATGAACAACTTTTCAGTTTTCATCATGCATGTTATGGACATGATTTCATGGTTGACTTTAGGCCAGAATGAACAGTCACATGGACACAGACACACTCGTAAAATTTATGTAATAGTTTCGTTACATGGATGATATTTTTTTATTTCAAATCTCAGTCTCATTTCATGTCATTGTCTGAATCGCAGATTTATGCAAATCTATTTTCACCTTTTTCACTATTTTCAAACATGAAGAATCAATATGTACTTTACTAAATCAGGGGAAAAGGACAAACAGCCAAAAATGTGTTTCATGGAGGTTTTACAGGAGCGACTGGATCACACACAGAGGTCAACCATGTGGTCACAGTGCCTGTTAAAGGGTTAATGCTACGCAAATGTGTGTATTCTGTCGACAGAGTTTGTGTCACATGTTATTTTGCTGCTGCTGAAGAAGGTGAAGAATCTGCTGGATCAGCGTCTGGCATGCACTGAGCCAGAAGCAATAAAGTAGCTCATTATAAAACTCATACCAGAAAATTTAGTCTGTAATAACAGAAAAGCATCATATGCGTTTGTACAGTTACTTCACTTTGATATTGTCAAAATATCATAGCGATTTCTGTCCAAAATGATGCAGTTTGTAGATAGTTAAAGTCAGCCTGAAGCTCCACAAAATGGAGGAAAAGTTTTTATAGTTTGTTAATAAAATGAAACATTTTAAATGAGACTGCAGTGTTTTTACCTAAAAAGATAAGCACATGATTTGACTATTTTGCTAGGCTGGTACTCCAGACGGTTACATTTTCAGTTGTCTCCTGCTCTCTGAGATCACATATACTGTGCTGATAAAGCTGAATTCATTAAAACACATGCATGATTGACAGGTGCTTTGTGCTATGTTTTGTTCTGTTAGCTCTGTTTTTTGATGTCACACATATAGACGGTTCAGTAGCAACAGAACTGATTTATTTTAATGAATGCTATCTTGTTAGTCTCTGCTCCCACACTATGAAAACAAGGTTAAACAAAATTGTCTTTTGACTTTGAAGCTTAAGGCGACCACCGTACTTAAACCAATCAGAGCCTCTCACAGTGACCACGATTTGCAGGAACAGTGCGACAAATCAAGCGAGTGTGAAGAAGGACAAGCTCTGCTGACACCAGCATTAATGCAGTGCAGCCAAATAACAGTGTGACTCTGCGGCTAATTGGCACTGAGTTAATAGAATAATGGAAATCTCGCAGATCAAGCACTTGAAAGTCATTTCTCCATTTCAAACAGTGCCATCGTTGGCTTAAAATTACCACTCAAATTAAAAATTATTTCACATCTGTGGCCACCAGGAAATCTGTCATCAGCGTGCACATGCTCTGAGCTAATCAAGACTAATCAAGCCCATCACAGTGTGTTCATTAGCTTGCTAGAAATGCGGCAGCTATGACAAAGGAGACAAAGCTAATCTGAAATGATAAAACAGGGATGACTTGAAACACCTGAAACAGCCGTGACCAGTCACTCCTGCGTAGTGCACAGATGGCTGTCTCATTTATATCAGGATTCTCCGATTTGTGATACAGTAATGCGACGTCCTGCTGTCTCAGGGGAAAGGAACATAGTAACTTAAACCCTATTCACGTAGGATTTGTAGTCAAAAGGACTGTCGTGTCACCGTTTTATTTAAGCTCCTCTCTCCTGTTTCCAGGGAGACATTACCTTTGGAGACCAGGATATTAATCACTGAATTAATTATTACAGGCTGCCTTGAAGGAGTAGAGGAGGGTATTAACCCTGTTTAACAGACACACATAGAAAGAGAGAGAGAGAGAGAGAGAGAGAGAGAGGAAAGATGTGTTCTACTATTTTGACCTCAGCCTTTCTAATAAAGCTGAAAGGAGTGCACAGCAATACTGCATTTCTCTGAGATGACAGAGTCATAAGCAGAGCTATCTTAAGATACACAACACTGATGTTTAACACTGATGTACAGCTACAATGTACTGCATTGAGTAAACCAGTGGGTTACTTGTTCCACTTCTACTGTCAGGGATGGTTTTTAGAGTCTGTAATGAGCTGTGTCCATCAGTATGTCTTTCACTTATGTTGAAAACATAATATATCACGGTTTGGTGGCATGTGGTGAACTCTGACATAAACATTTAAGTGTGATAACTTGTCTGTCTATTCTTATTACCACAGTATTTTTTCATTTCATTTATTTGTTTTATTTAAACCAGATTTTAAAACAAAAGGAAAGAACAAAACATTGGCAGAAATCAGACTCTTTGAAATTTGAAAAGGGTGTTATATGAAGTAAAACACTTATCTAGTCCCAACCCCCCCTCCAAATCTTAAATCAGTAACTCAAAGTTAAGGCTTGTGCAGCCTCACATAAGGATAGTCAGCATTGCATTTTAATATTTAACACAACACAAATCACTGTAATACAAAGTATACACTGTTTTCAATAAACCTCTTAAATTATTCCATGTCGTTTAATAATGATATTTTTGAAGTATAAATGAACTCAGTGAATTATAGGGACCAACCGGACAACGGGACGTAAAAAAGGCAAAGACAACAAAAAACATGAGTCTAATGTGTTACCCCATCATCTACAAGATGCCAGCAAGCTTCTCTACCCCTCTGTTTATGATGTTGAGAAACTAGATAGGTGGACCGCTACAAAGAATCGGCTAAGATTTCATTGCAGAATTCCTTAAAATTTGGCACACGCATCTACTAGGAGCCAAAGATGAGCTGAGTAGATTTTGGTGGCCACAGGTCAGGGCCACTGTGACCTTACGGATCTTGTTTAGATACACAAGCGACATGCAACATAAAATCACCTGATGACCGATCTGTTCAGTGAGCTCTTCCTGTGGAGCTCTGAGACTCACACACACTGACCATTTTGGGTGAATTCAAAAACTCAGCAGTAAATCAATGAAAAAAAAATGTACAAAAATCCCATCTCCACATGGCAGTCTTTATCATCACTGAAGGTTAACAATCTGTTCAATGTTTCACTTCAGAGCATGTGCTACTTAACACGACCTCCCAAAGTTTCAGAGACGGTAGCATTAAGACAGTTGTTGTAGTGCACCTATCATGGGCGAGCACTATGGTTCTTGCTTTGTGATCACCTTCTTACTGTCTAATCTGCACTACTGTACCAGGGGATTTCATGTTGCCCCTGATGGGGGGATATGCTCCTGAGCTCCAGGTTTTCGGGGCAGACTCTGTGCTAATGGATTGGGGAGAAGCCCGTGGGATTAGCAGTGATGGGTGGAATGCAGTGCGTGGGGGAACCACAGCCAGAGACAGACAGGGCTGAAATGTAGACTTTTCACTCTGACTCCCACTTTATTTTGAGGCTCTAAAGTCCTTATCTACAGTACACAGGCAGAGATGTGGTGAGCAGTGGGAAGTGATGGTAGTAGGAGGGCGGTTGTATGGTGGTCTACAGACACGTGAACAAAGAAAGTGCACACCTTTAAATGAGTATGCCTAATGACAGTCACAGAGCCACTATAGCCCTTGATGTCGGTTCCTTACGTGTGGCTGGGCTCTAATTTGAAAGGTGCTTTAATGTACCTTGGGATCCTCCATCTTGTCTCTGTTCTCCTCTGGTGTTGGGGGGCTGAAAAATACAGGCCAGTTTTGGTCTTCCTTTCATCTCCTAAATCTTACCAACTCTATTACAGTATGAGATCCTTAAGGGCTTAAAGCAGATAAGTATTATATAAAAAATACTTAAAATACGGCAAAAATCGGAGGCATTTAAAGCCATAGCTTGAAAAAACTCAAACAATCCATCTTCAGTAACGCTAAGCTTGACAAAGCCATTCACACAGCAAAAAGCCATTAAGAACTAAAGGCTTTACCAGTTTGGACCATAACAGGACGATGTCAGCAGGATGAATCCCAATGTGTGATGACAGACATGAAGCTTGAAGACAACAGGTTTTTAAAAAGGACAGCCAGCTGCACAAATTCTCTCCCCCTCTACCAAGGCACGTCGCTGCTCATTGGACCCCTGTCAGATTTGTGTGACGTTTAAGGGATGTTGGGATTTGTGTTGTATTTTTGGACAAAGGGAAGAGAAGTTCCAGACAAAGACAGTAGTGTGTTCTGACTGAATCACACTGGGTAGTCGGGTAGTCCCATAACAGGTCGTCAGATACACAGATGAGGCAACACACAGAAGCCGCAAAGTGCCAAAAAGCTGACAGACACAGACACAACCTAATTCCCTTACAAGCAGACGACAACAGTGTAGGCAAGTCAGACAGTGAAGAGACAGCGAGACATAAAAATCAATAGCAGAATAGACACACACTCTCCACAAAACCATGTGACGCCACTAAGCAGAAACAGACAAAACAGGTACGAGGGAAAGTAATACAAAAATGGGCGTATACTTTTTAAGAAGTGACAAAGGTTGTTTAAATGTCACATGTTGTTAGAGTAACCCCTCCTCTATATAACAGTACTACGCTGCATAGTCTCCATCTCAAGCAATGCATTTGTGCATCACATGATATATTTGCTGGTTTGTTTGAATGAATGAATGAGCATCAGAGCAGACTCGCACCCCTCTCACCTGCCTACACGATACACACAATTTCCAATAGCCTCAGTCTTCTTCCATTTTTACAAAGCATTGTGACCCATTTCTCTGCATGAATTAATTCATCCATCCATTTTCTACCTCTTAATCCACGCAAGGGTTGGGGGGGCGTTGGAGCCTATCCCAGCTGACTCAGGGTGAAGGCTGGGTACACCCTGGATGAGTCACCAATTCTGAATTAATTCATCCACTGGCAAAAGAAAAAAAAAATCACAAAATATCTATATAGAGGAAGACTTTCTCTAACAATGTGTGGGTAAAGAACCTATGTTATGCCCAGTTTTGCATTACTATCATTAAGTATCACTACAATAGTAAAATATATACAGTACATTACATGATACTTATTAGTAATACTGTATGATGTACTTCACCTACTGTCACCATGCAAACTAACTTAGTCCATCTATAGAGAGCATGAAAACCTCACATTTACTTGATATTTGGAGAGAAGAAATAAATGTTTGATTTCAGCCATGTGGTTTAATTATAACATGGTAGTATACATTTAACATGGCAGGCAGTCACCAAAGCATGAGGTTTTCACGTGACAGTGATGAAGGAAATATAGTAATACAGTGAGTCCAGACACTAAAATACTTAACGGTGATTAGAAAAAATATGAATACTAAAGTGAATGATAGTTCTATGTTGAGGACTGTATCATGAAATCATCATTAAGTAGCTGATAAACAACTTCAAGCCTGTTCCCCAAAGTTCTCCCATGCTGCTGCAGGGTCTTCACCTGTGTACCCTCACACAACCTATCGATAATTATAGTCAGATCCACTTCTAATGATGCCAATATGAATATGACAGTACACAATCAGCATTGGGTGTGAGTTGCATTTAGTATGCACATTGTTATATGTTTAAATTCATCACATTTGGATGAGGACTATTCAGGAGTGTTTTTGTTGAGGAGTAATTGCCGTGGCTCATGTCTGTAACAGCTAACGATGCCATTGGACGTTATATGCACATGCTTACAACTGGTTGGAAAACTAGGCAAGACTGCTTTGTTGAGCAGGTAAAAAGTGAACATTTTTCATGATACAGACCCATGATGTCAGCACCAAACCTTTCAAGAAAGAACTTCCATTTTGTATAAGGTGACTGTTAGGTGTGAGTTACGGTACACAAATAATACAACTGATCAGGACTGAACTTTACAATGACTTAAAACTAACTACTAAATAAAATATGGTGAAAGCTTCAAGACATTTCCTCTGCCAAAGTCTGTCTGAATGTCTCTTTTAAGTGTCTATCAGTCAAAGTTAAATGAAATAATGATGAAGTCTTCAGCATACTGGCAGACAAGGGATTTAACATCATATGAGTGGCGGTTCAGACTGACAGCCAATCAGATGTGATGGAACTTTGTGAATATCATTGGCCTAGAGGTCATGTAATACGTCCCTAGACTGAGAAAGAAGCTAAAAATGCGTCAATGGAAGTTTGTAGCAGTCATCATGAAAACTTTCTGACAGCTTTATGTGAGTGTGCCTTACCTGGGGGAGATGTCACAGCCCTGCTGCATGAAGGCACCCAGCGAAAACCAGAGGGAGTTGAAGATACCAAATTCATTGGGGGGCTGGTCACTTGGCGGACCGTCGGTGCCCTCTTCGGGCTCCTCGGTGTGCCATTCGTACGGGCTGAAGCGGCTGACCAGGAAGAGCACCACGCTCACGCCGATATAGGCAAACACGATGCACATCCAGATCTCATAGGCCAACGGGTCCAGGAAGGAGAACACCCCTGGTTTGGATTTTTGGGGCTTCTTGATCATTATGGAAATGCCCAGTGACATAAAGGGCTTGGAGAAATCGATCACCTCCTCCCGGACCAACGTGATAGTCAAAGGGGCCACAGCGATTTCCGCTTTCTGAGGGGATGTAGACAGAGAGGAATGTGATTAGTAATCTGAACGAGGCAATGTGAGTGTGACTCCTGAACTCCAAATCCAAATGATAGCAGATAAACAAATGGAAATGATGGATCATCTCTCCGAGCGGAGCCATGCAACAATCAAACATCACTTAGTCACAGATATGACATTGCTGCAGCCAACTCTCTGATTCAGAAGAATAACAATTACCCTATTCTTCCCCTCCAACTCGTGTCATTTCATCAAAATGCGTCATTTGATTGAACATATGTCAGCTGAATTTCAACAAGGGCTGAATCCATCTGAATGATCAATTTAAGACAGAAGAAAAATAAATTCTGCAACCTGCTTTAATGTTGAGAGGCTTAGCGGAAACTGCTGGAGAATCAGAGAGGAGGATAAAATAATGTGTCAGAAAACTACAGCACACGAAGGCAAAAATGGGAAACAGCCCCCTCAGAGGTCTACAGTTGTTGAAAAGTGCATATTGCAAATCCACAAATCAGATTATAGTTTGTGACTTAACAACACTTGTGACCTTGTCTGCCGCCGGCTCAGGCGCAGAGGGGCTTAATATCAGCAAGAATTTGAAGTTTCATTATGACCATCTGACTCTAAGGAGATGGGACAGGAGAAAACAGGGGCAGGAGGAAGGAAATGAAAGAGATTTAAGTTCTTTCATCCTCAGCAAAAAGCACTAAGATGACAACCTGAGTGCATTTAGCATGTGTTAATATACATGGCATCTTAAAAGAAGCCAGGGCTTTTGTGATAGCCCAAGCTTTTTCAGGGAGAGCTGGGGAATACATAAATTGTCTCAAAGCAAAGTTTTCAATGGGAAAGTGCTGACAGCTTCCATGTACTGACGATGTCATGGACGCTTCCTAGTTCCCCTGCAGCCCGACACACAAACTCACGCCCTGTCTGATGTTACTATAAATATGTGGGCTTGGTATTTGAAAATAACTAGCTTGATTTAACAAGGAGATATCGATTTACAAAGTTACTACAGCTAGGGAGTGCTTATTATAAATCTACCACAGTGATCCTCAATCCTTTTGAAGCAGTCCCAGAAGCTCAGCCATCATTTACCAAACAAAGTCATTTTGATTCCAGAAGTGCAGAGAAAGCCCTCATCTCCAAGATAATCACTAAAGTTTATGGTCCTATAGCTCATCCATAAGACCCCTGAACCACTCTGCCCCCGTTTGTCATAATACGGTCATGCCCTGTTTTTAGATCCAAGTATGCCCCTATTTAAAAGCATGCCAGATTTTTAACAAAGCATTGAAATCATGCTTGTTTAATTTAGAAACAGTAGGTTATTTTTATTTGCAAACAAAAACAGTATTATTTGAGGGGAAAAATGACCAGGGTCAATATTATTAACCCCCAGAGGAAGTGACCTTTGTATTCAGGCACAGCACAAACCACCTCTCTTTGACTGAGTGATGGTCTAAGTGTGTGAACTGAAGTTAATCCTGATGGACAGAGGTGGGGAGGGGGTCCCTCTCCTCCTCCCACATCTCCCCCCGCCATCTAATCCATGCATAGAAAAGAGCAGAAGCCCTGAGCTATCTATCGAGGCTCAAGAGTAACCTTTGACCTTGACAAGTTAGAACTGAAGAAGCATCCAGGGGACTTGGAATCGAGACACATGAGAGGTCAGAATGAAACAGAATGAAGCCTGTGTGGAGTTCAGGCAGGTGCAAAAGTCTGTTCTTGAGCCTAATTTTCTGTCACATCACTATTATCCGTGTCTTACACACCCCTAGTCGTAATCCATTAGTTCATTCCACTATGCTGCTGCGCTCACGCAACCATCACTCACCCGTAGATCTGAAAAATATCTCCCCCACCCCCCACCGTCCTCCGGCATTAAACTGAACAAAT
>JAQQAE010002874.1:0-21372 GCA_029823295.1 Pseudamia nigra | reverse complement strand
AATAACAATATACAAATTGTCAACAAGGAAACAAAAGTGAGCAAAAATAATATACAAAATATTTTAAAAATTAAGAAAATTATCATAATAATCAGCAAAATAATAACAAAATGAAGAAAATAAAAATAAGCAACAAAATATTAACACAATTAGTGAAAAAAATGACAAAATATCAGAAAACTAAACAAAGATAAAATAATCCACAAAATATCAGCAAACTAAACAAAAATAACAAAATAATCCACAAAATATCAGAAAATTAAAAAAATAACAAAATAGTCCACAAAATATCAGCAAACTAAACAAAAAATAAGAAAATAATTCACAAAATATCAGCAAACTAAACAACATAACAAAATAATCCACAAAATATCAGCAAACTAAACAAAAGTTGCAAAATAATGGGCTCTATAGAGAAGCAAAAATAAGCAAATTACAGTAGATTAGGCTATAATAAATTAATTACATTAAGTTACTCACTACTTGACTAGTTTTTTTATTAAATACTTTTTTACTCCTACTCAACTGATTATTTTTATGAGCACTGCTACCTCTACTTGAGTCTATAAAGTAACAGTACGTTTACTTGAGTATCTTTTCTGTTTACCATACC
The DNA here is from genome assembly GCA_029823295.1 of Pseudamia nigra. Taxonomy (NCBI): domain Eukaryota; kingdom Metazoa; phylum Chordata; class Actinopteri; order Kurtiformes; family Apogonidae; genus Pseudamia; species Pseudamia nigra. The sequence continues at coordinate 20,759 of JAQQAE010002874.1, read as the reverse complement.
CACCTTATTTGTAAGTACAGTAGGATTTCAGATAGATTCACTTTTTAGTGGTGATGAAAAATAAGCTCCCATGGTCCCTCACTGCTTCATGACATCATCGAGCCATGTGTTTCTTACTGTATAGACATATCGTGGCAGGCATTACACTCTGTAGACAGTATTGATCCTAAAAGACACCTTCTCTGAAATTAGTAACCACATACATATTTTTCATTTCTCCTGCTACTTGTTGATGAAAGTGTTGACTGAGTTGCAATTTAAGCAAAATATTAAGTGACATATATTGTAGGGTTGAACACTTTATATAGATACAGTTTAAGGTCCACATGATGATATTGGCAAGCTGATCATTTGTGGTGGACCAATATAAATGATTAAACGGGCCAGTCATTATGGCTTAAAACATCACAGTTGTCAAGCTAGTATGTCTGTTCTTTGCTTTCTTGTCCCAGATGTTTAAGGAATCTGAAACGCAGGCTGTCCCTCCTCAGTCATCCTGTGGTTTCGATAAGCTGCAGTTGCTAACTACTGCTGTGACTGTTTTCAACTCCATGCGTGAGTGCATGAGCTTGTGCACCAGTGAGGTTGTAAGCCTTGTTGATTGGCATGTTGCCTGTCCAAACATGTTGCGCAGACTGCAACAAACCATGAGCTAAGAGCTAAGTTCCCAACAAACCCTTTAAATGCATTATATGGATAAAAGTATGGTGGCACTGTTGCACCTGCAAGAGTTTGGACATCTCAGTGGGCAAAAATGAACAACATAATCAACAAAATGAAAAAAAAGCAACATAGTCAAATGAATAGATATAAAGAATAAAATGATCAAGAAAATGAATAAAAATGAACAATATCATAAACACAATGAAAAACATTGAGTACAATAATACATAAAATGAACAATAAAATAAAACAAAACAATAACAGTTAAACATTGTAAAATAATCAGTAAACAACATTTAACAAAATAATCAAAACATTTACAAAAAAATTGAAGGATGAGGACCAGAGCACGAAGCCATGTTACTATAAAAAAAATATTTTTTGTTCAATTTGTCAATGACCATTTGTTTTTTGTCCGTTACATTCTCCACTTTAGTCAGTTTAGTTTCTTATTTTGTTGATTTTATTTTATTTTGTAGTCTGTTTTTGTTCACCGATTTAGTGTTAGTGATTTAAAATCGGGAACTGCTCAGATATGATTAGGATTCCTATGGATTTGGAAACAAATGAAATGTAACTGTAAAATTACAAATGGGAGCTAATGATGTGCAAAGTGTTGTCTTGTTATTCATCAAGCACCTACACAGTATTTCGTGAAAATGTGCACATCTTTATTTCTTCATCAATGGTCAGATGTCCAAGTATTTGTAAAGCGTCACTTTTTTGTCTCCCGTGTCTTTTTTCATCAGGATGCGTGAAGTTGACTTGGGAAGCGGCAGAGCTTTGTTGATCAAAGAACACGGGGAGTTTGCAGCCATGGGACACAAATGTCCACATTATGGAGCACCACTGGTCAAAGGTGATTACAGTCTCAGGTCTGAGCATTTCAATGAGATAATTCATTATACTGCTGCGTACTAACGACATGTCTCTCATTGTAGGTGTGCTTTCAAAAGGACACGTCCGCTGTCCCTGGCATGGTGCATGTTTCAACATTGCAACTGGAGACATAGAAGACTTCCCCGGTCTGGACAGCCTTCCTACTTTCCAGGTGACCTTCCTCGCTGGTGCTGTCTCTTAAAAGGTTCCCTGCATTATCACAAAGACACCAGTGTAAACATGTCTGTTTGCTCCAGGTCAGAGTTGAAAAGGACAAGGTGATCATTCGTGCAAACAAGCAGGTAAAAGAAGGGATTGTGGGAGGAGTTGACACAAGGAAATAAACAGACCACATGACAGATGATCTGATGTCTTTCCAACATTTCCAGGCTCTTCAGTTGCAGAAAAGATCGAAGCCCATGGCCCGATGTTCAGCCGTCATAAACTCTAGCACAGGCTTCAGCCATGTTCTCATCATTGGCTCAGGTCAGTATTATTCATTTTTTTCCCTTTATTGAAAGATGTATTTATTGTATGACTACAGACTGACTCAGCAATCACCGTATTGTCATTTGCACTCTTTGTTCATTTATTATTCCATTCCAATCTGTGTATTTGTTTACTTGTTGATTATTTCTCCTGCATACTTTATTAAAGCTAGTCATCTACCAAACAGTTCATCTCAATGATGGCATGTCTCTTATTACTTTATATTTTTCTACCATTTATACTTTTTAAAATATTTAACTTTTTGGAAGTTTTCCTATTAAAATGAAGGGGACATACAGTTTCAAAATAAAAGCCTTAGTAAGATAAGGGGAGGACTTTTAGCAGCTTTGAAGATAAAAACATGATTGCAGTAAATGTCCGAAGTAATGACATGGAATAATAAATACTACACAAATTGTTGTTCAGAATACAGTAGTGTGATTAATGAGCCAGTCCACCATTTTCACTGGGGGATTTCACAGCAGCACCAACATTTTTAACTTCCTTAATTGTACAAAATCTGTTCAGAGATGTTTTAGGATACATTCTTTTCATGAAGCATAGGCGCAATTTTAGGCTTGTAACATAGAAAGTGTTTTCCAGATAATTCTGCAAAATCTACCTATAAGATTCAAAAACTAGACAGCAGTCAGAGAATGCAAACCGATCTGTCTGGGTGGCAAGTTATCCCTAATATCAAATCATCTGTGGCTTGGCCTCAGACCTTTTCTTGCATGTTTTCCTAGCAATTGTTTTTTTTTTAATTAAAGCTGTCAGGGTGTACCCTGCCTTCGCTCAAGTCAGCTGGGATAGGCTCCAGCCCGCCCAACCCTCACGAGGATTAAGGAGTAGAAAATGGATGGATGGATGTTTCACCACTCATCCAAGCAGCTTTCTCAGCTAAAATGACATGTTAAATTACTGTATGGTGTAATTTTGACTTTGAATTACTCAAAAAATAAAATGATGCAATTTTTGCTTTATTTGCAAGTTTTTTTTCTTCATGCCGCCTCATAATTAAAAAAAAATCATTTTAAATGGGACCACTCCTTTGAGTTTCAAGTCACATTTGCAGGTGCTTCCAAAAAAAGGGAGCAGATATTTAAAACACATGGCTTCACAGGACAATATGTATCTTGGCAACATGTACCAATGAGGAAGACTTTAGTTGCCGAACTTTATTCATTCCTGATTGCTCCCGCTCTCCTATGTCCAATGATCATCTGTCCATTTTCTGCTGATTTGATGAATGTGTCCTTAGGTCCAGCAGGTCTGGTGTGTGCAGAAACTCTGAGGCAGGAGGGCTTTACCGATCGCATCGTCATGTGCACCATGGACCGACATCCTCCATACGACAGGCCTAAACTGAGTAAGGTTTGTACACAAACCCCGAACACATCACTGACACCAATATGTAACAGACTGCAGAGGTGCTGCTCTGGTCAGGGGTGATAAAACAGGCTGTCTTCAGGGAACAACTTCATAATATACAACTCAGAGCAAAAACAATAAAAAAGGGGGGTCCGCTAAAACAAAAGCCCTGAATCAGTCAAGAGGTATTAAAGCAGCATGGGTTATTGAATTACAGTTTTTTTTCTATCCATTTTGACAAATCATAACAATTAAAAGTCTGTCACGTTTTAGGTGGAAATTACATCACATTTACATATTTTATGACTATCAACTGCACTGATACTGTTAATTTTATTATTATCCCAGTTATAAAAAAAATACACTGAAGTACACTTGTAGTCTATAATGTTGGGAAACAAGCTAGTAGCTGACTGTTTGTTTTGAACCGATATAAATTATTAACCAGGTGACATGCCAAGTTACCAAACTTGCCGTGCAGGTTGACCTTGGGACCAGCATCTGAGGATATTTTCTTAGAAACAAAAGGTCAAACAATAAGGTCACAGGGTCATAAATGTTCAAAATGAGGTGTGTCATATACTTTTTTTTTATAAAAGCTAGGGTTACCAAATTTAAACCCAAGTGGGTCAGTGCGAGTCTCCATCTCTGTCAAGTGCAATTCTAGTTTTAGCAGTGGTACAAGTTTTAAATCACCAGTACACTGTGTGCATTGTTATTACATTGAAAATAGCACACTTTAGTACATTGTCTGTTAGATTAAGACAGTTCAGTGTACTGTTTTTACCTGGTCTGTTTCTTTGCTGTTCTCTGCACTAACCTCTGACCCCTCAGTCCTTAGACAGCACGGCAGAGCAGCTCAGACTGCGTTCCATCGACTTCCTGCAGGACCACGACATTGAACTGCTCACCGAGAAGGAGGTGAGAAATTGATATAGTGATGGTTGGTCGTTTTACTCAAAATACCACATTGACCAGCGGTGTGTGACTCTGCATCATTTCAGGTTGTGGCGATAGATGTCAAAACACGATCTGTGACCTTTGAGGATGGACTTAGGATGGAGTACAGGAAACTGTTTATTGCTACAGGAAGCAAGTAAGAACATGGTTCTGTAATCAGTTTACAACTAGAATGATTAGAAATGGTCCACTATTGTAGTGTTGAATATTTAATTTATTTTATTTGGTGTGGTTTTTCATTTCACTCCAGCTTTTGTTACCCCTCATCCTCTTGGCCAGGGTTCTGTAACCTATGGCTCCTTTGGCCCCTCCCTTGTCGGTCCTGTGGTTTTGTCCCGTAGTGAAAGTAATGCATTATGATAAATCAAAAAGAACAAAATAAGTCCTAAATTAACAACAATAAGAAAAAAAAGAACAATATTATGAAGCTTTTTTAAAAGAAATGACATCCCCAACACAGAATTAACACAATAGTCAAGTAAATGACCAAAACCAAGAAAATGAACAAAAATAAGCAAAGAAGAACAAGATTACAACAAAACTGAAGAAAATGATCCACTGTATAAACAAAATAATAAAGAAACTAAAAGATTTACAAAAACAACTGAAATGATAAATCAACTTGATGAAAATGAATAAAAAATTAACAAGACAATCAATAAACCAAACAAAAATAAGCAAGAAAATGAACGAAATTCTCCACAAAATGACCTATAAATAAGTAAAATAATTATACGTGTGAAAATAATTTTAAAAAACTAACAAAATGACACATTGCAGCTAAAATGTGCATCATCTCTCATGTCATGCAAGAAGATTTTAAATATTCTTGTGGCTGTGATGCATGCATTTTTACTTTCTGTCAAAAAAATGTCTCCTTAGATAGCTAAGGCTGCCAAACGCTGCTCTAGCCTGAAGGAGTATTGCCGTCACCCAACATGAGCCAATGTTGTTTTACTTTGTTTTATTTTTAGGACAAATTTACTGATTTTGGTTTAGTTTTTATTTAATTTCAGTGCTATAGCTTTGATTTACAGAAGCAGAAAGTGGTGGAATTAAAAGAATGCACGGCACAAAATATGACTTACAGAATCATTGCTTATTACTAATTGTGCAAGTACATTTTATTCCTTTCACACCATAAATGATTAAAGGTGAAGTATTTACCTCTCCTCTCTCCTTTCCTCTACATTCAGCCTTCCCTCTTCCCTCTCCTCCACTCACAGGCAGTGCGAGAGAACCTTGATGGTTAAATGAGCATTAGAACACATTACTGAAAAAAAAAAAAAAATTGACAAACAGATGGTGATTTTTTTGGTTCTTTTCCAAGCATTTACACTCAATGGCATAAATTCACCCACACAATCACAAAACTCAGTGGGATGCTTCCACAGGGAAATAAAACACACTCTGTGTTTGACTTATTTGCTGGAGATGTAAACACAATCCCCTTTTGCAGTTATGAAGTCTACAAAAAAAAAGTAGAAAATCTAGGCAGAGCGGAGGGTCCATGCTACAAATTTGATGAGAGGGATTATTAATGGATGAGTGTATATATAGATTTTTAGTTGATTTTAGGAAGAACAGTAACAAATGTTGCTTTTAACACTGGGAAAAAGCAAAAACAAGGCTGATTTTACCTTTTTTAATTTTAGGTCATGTTGCATTGTTCCTTGTGTAGTTTCTATTTAGTTTGTGTGTTTTTGTACTGGCTGTCATTTGTGTATTCATTTCAGTTAATAAAATTACTCTTTCTCAGTAATAACCCTGCTTTGCTTCTACTTCCTGTTTAAAAGACCCAGACCAGTGAACTACAAGGGCAACGACATCAGGAACGTGTTTCACCTCCGGACCCCCGAGGATGCAAACAGCATTGCACGGCTGGCCAACAACAGGAACGCTGTAATTGTGGGAACATCATTTGTCGGTGAGGAAATGGCAAATTTACGATCAGGTTTACTGCACCACAGGTAGTAATACAGTGTAACGTGTGTGGCTGGTGCGTGTTGGCAGGTATGGAGGTAGCTGCAGCTCTTACTGACAAGGCCCACTCTGTCTCTGTCATTGGGATTGAGTCAGTACCCTTTAAAAAAGCTCTCGGGGAGAAAGTAGGGAAAGCCATAATGAAGGTAAGGACACACTCTGGGGAAATCAAGCTTTTTCAGAAACACCTCTAGAGTGCTTTCATCAGCAAAACCCACATGTTAAAATGTACACCATGTTTTTCTGGTCAATACCTAAGTTGCTGCAGAGGAGCATGTAAATCTTCTCATTAGGAGGGTTTGATCAGGCAGACACATGGAGATGCGGTGACGAATTCTGCCCGTTTATCTTTACATGTTCTGCGTTTTGTGCTTGCAGCTGTTTGAGGCGAACAGGGTGAAGTTCTACATGCTGAATGAGGTGTCCGAGATGATAGGCCTTCATGGACAGGTATTCAGAAAGTGAGAGAAACAGCCTGACATGATGCTTAACAGTAATATACTTCTTAGTTTGGTGCACAGTGAAAAGCACCAGAACAGGAGGCTAAATTCAGGTCAAACACACCGGATGTAGAGAAAAACATGCTGTCCTGCTTTTGTTTTACAGCTGAAAGAGGTGGTTCTGAAAAGTGGAAAAGTACTGCGGGCTGATGTGTGTGTCATCGGAACAGGTAACTGGAAAAACCCTGTAGTGCTTTAACATAACTGAAGGTAGACCTGACAATATATTAAATGTATTTGATCAAGTGATTTTTAAAAATAATATAAAACTTAAATGTCTACTTACTGACCCAGACTTACAAAAAATAATCTTACAAACAAATTTATAATAGTAGCTCATGTTTTCCTTGACTTGAATCCTTGTTGCTTGTTATTTCTATGTATTTTACACTTTAAATGTAAAACATATTAAGATATATCAGGAATGAAGTTTTAGTTTTGACTTAATGAACAGAAATAAGGAAATCATTGAAATGGCCATAAAATAGACAATATAATTGACAATGTGAAAAAGTTAATTAAGTTATTTATAAATGAACAAAAGTGTGCCAAATAATGCACATAATTATCCAAAATTAGCAAAAATACTCAAGAAAATCAGAAAAATAGTTGAGAAAATTAATTAAATAATTGAGAAAATGGACAAAAACTATGGGAAAGAGGAGGATAAAACATTAAAAAATGTGCAACCCTATAAAAAAGGTTCCACAACCCATTTTGGGTCTTGACCCTAAGTTACCCAAATATCAAAATATAAGTTTGTGCTTCCTGAGGAGAAACCTTTACCAACAAAAGTTCAAAATGCTCTTTGTTGCAGTGTATTCATTGTGACTATGTTTATTTGTATTATTTAAAACTGTTACTTTTTATGTATGAAAATGTCAAAGTGATCATGGTGAGACATTACGTTGAGGAGATTCTTGATTCCCAGACAAAGTGGTTCCACACAGTCATCACACTGGAGGAAAGATCCTCATCTAGGACTAGAACTACTACTCACTACTGTGGCATCTAGGGCTGATAAAATTATCATATATCATGTCATGATTATTTTACAGTGATAAATGCCACATTTAATTACTATAAAAAACAGTAGGTGAATCTAACAGAAACAACATTTTTCAGAGTTTTATTGGTGCTCTTGAAATGACATGATCTTCTCATTTATACACCCATTAAAAAAGAATAAAACGCTACATATCTAAAAGTACAAGAACAACTAAAGGCTACGTTTAGGAGTTAATAAAAACTATGTTCTTAAATAAAATAAAAGCAACATAACTGCTTGTTTAAAAAGGTAAGATTTTGTACCTTTTGTAAGAATGTAAGTCTGGGCTTTGTACATGTAAGTCAGGTCATGTCTTCCATGTTCAACAGGCAAAGTTAAATACAGTGGTACTAACGAATGTAATCCGTTCTTGCGTCACGTTCGTTGGCCAAAACAAACGTTCGTTAGCCGGTGCCGGTTTTTCCATAGGAATACATGTAAAACCAATTAATCCATTCTCGACCCACGAAAACTCCCATATAAAATATGTATTACACACCCGTACGTGCACATTTGTTCATTATTATTATTTGAAAAGGAAGTTACGTTAATTATTTGACACGGAATGCATGAAATTAGTTCTAAAATTGACTTAGAATGTATTCGTACCTTGGCTTATGACTTGGCAGTGATGACCGTCCTCCTGCAGCGTGTCATTGGACAGTGGGTCTTGCATTACCCGAATTTTTCCCATTAGCTGGTACAAAATTATGGTCGAGTTTTTCTTTGTTATCTGGATTTTTTTTTACCAGAAGCATTCGTTAGCCAGAGTACCACTGTACTGAATTATACATTTTATCTGTTTTAAAATTTGATACCAATACATGATTTTTTCTTTATAATGTATGTGCACATAATTCTCATTATTAAATGTATACAGTGATGGCATGAAGTGAATAGAATTTACAATTATATGATTATTTTTGGTCAAATCAAATATTAGTCTTATGGTAGAATATAAAGACTTGGCATACAGGATGGTAAATAAGTAAGATTTAAATAGGGGAAATTCATCGATCTTAATACCCTGCCATGATGTTGATGATGATGAAGTTACTGCCTCCAGGGTGTATTAGTGATAACATGTCACAGCATGCGGTGTGGAGAAGTAGGCTGTGGATGTTTGACATTTGACACAGTGCAGTTGATAACAACACTGGTGATTAAAAAACCCTGCCTGCCTTCTGTGTGCAGGGTAAATAAACTCTTGTTTTGGTCATACGTGCATGTTTGTTTTTGTCATTTGTGTCATGCTCACTGTCGGTCTCACTGTTTTGTGTTGTTATTTAAGTTGATGCTGTTCACAGACATTGGACATACATGTACAGTTCTAATAAGGAGATAATAATAATAAAATTTTCAGTTGTTGAGCTCCTAATACAAACAGAAAGATAAAAAATGAAGCCTGTGCATAGTTCAGAGCTTATTTTTCAGTCCAACTGCTTTTATCCCTGAGTTACACACCCCTAATCACCTGCACCTTTAAATCCTGGGCATCTTTATTCATTCTCCTAAATAAAAAAAAATAACGTCCTGAATTAAGTTGAATGAATGACAATAATATAGCAAACTCAGGGTCATCCCAGAGCATGTCTCAAGCAGGATCACCACCAAAATTTAAAAAAAAAAACTTTTAAATCAGAGAGCGCCTGCCTGAAACAGAGAAGAACTGTGTATCATTCATACCACTGAAAAAATAAAGATGAAGATAAAGACAATACATGTAGGTGCATATTCAACCTACTGTCTGTATGTTGTCTCCTGCAGGATGTGTTCCGGCAACAGGCTTCTTGAAACAAAGCGGCATTCACATGGACTCCAAGGGCTTCATCACTGTCAACAAGGTATTTTACAGCACAGGAGACTTTGTAGAGCAATGTTATTTTTGTCCCATTTTGTAAATTTATTCCTGCAATGTCTTCCTCAGACGATGCAGACAAATGTGGACGGGGTCTTTGCTGGAGGAGACGTGGTGATGTTCCCTTTTCCGCCACGGAACAATAAGAAGGTGAACATCCCTCATTGGCAAATGGCTCATGTACACGGTGAGTGTGTCACGGTGCATTTTATTACACTCTGGTGTAATTTGATGATTTATATGCTTCAGTATGGGTGATTGTTTTTATTGTTGCTGACAGGGAGAGTGGCAGCTCTCAGTATGATGGGGCGAGCTGCTGAGATAAAAACTGTGCCTTACTTCTGGTCGGCCATGTTTGGGAAGACCATTCGCTATGCAGGTACGAAGGTTAGGGGGGTTTAAGTTGTTTTACTGGGTTTAATGAAGAAGACGAATAATGTAAAATGTTACAGTACATAAGTGGCTCCCAAGCATTTCAACACAGGGAATAAAATGTAATATATATGTACAAAATAATTGAGAAATGAATAATACACTGTACAAAATAAGTAAGAAAATAAAACACACTGGTCAAAAATAATTAAGAAAATAAAAATACACTCTACAAAATAAATAAGAAAATAATCAACTGTACAAAATAATTAAGAAAATAAAATACACTGTAAAAAAATTATTAAGAAAATAAAAATACACTGTACAAAATAATTAAGAAACTAAAAATACACTGTAAAAAATAAATAAGAAAATTAAAATATACTGTACAAAATCATCAAGAAAATAATAAACTGCACAAAACAATCAAGAAAATAAATAATAAACTGTACAAAATAATAAGAAAATAAATAGATTTGGTCATAAAATGAACATAACAATCAAGAAAATTAACAAAAACATCAAAATAAGGAATAAGTTGAACAGAAAATTTAAATAATTCCCCAAAATGAATTTAATAATTAACAAAAAGAAGAAAATAAATAAGGAAATATTTTTTTATAAAGAAATTACCAAAGCAATTTGAGAAATGCACAAAACATTAAACAAAATGAGCATAAAAGCATAAAATCAGAAAGTGGGGAGCCAATAAATACGTTTCATGGTCCCTTCTACACATCTGGACCGAAGATAATGTATTGTGTTGTTTAGGTGCTGCACTGCCATCTAGCTGTAAATGTTAAAACTACAGTGGCCTATGAAACAAATTAAAGTTTTATTGGATCTATTTCTTTTTCCTGTTGATAAATACAACTGTGTTCACATTTGTTTTGTGTGTGAAGGTTACGGTGATGGATTTGATGATGTCATTATACAAGGAGATGTGGATGAACTGAGATTTGTGGCGTTTTATACCAGGCAAGTTTTATTTTATGTTGGAGCCTGTGCATATTTTAGCACTGAAAGCATAAAACGTGTGAGAATTTTTAATTAGATTTCACAGAGGAGATTAAACTACAAATAATGTTACTTTATCTGCTTTATCTTATTTGTACAATATGTAAGATAAGGCACTGTAATAAAAACCCGTTGGTCACTTGATAAGAAAATAGATTTTATTTATTTTTGTCACCAGCAGGAGGCACCATCTGATAATTTTAAATGTTGGTTAATTGTATGTAAATCAGCACATTAATTCATATTTATGTTTGCTAATTAGAATAAATGAATTTTGTTACTTTTGGTTTGGATTAAGACAAAACACATCCTTTATAGGTAATTAATAGTAATTGATAATTTGCATATGTGAGATCATCAGATGGTTCCTCCTGCTGGTGAAAAGGTCAAATAAACTGCTTTTCTCATCAATTCAATTTACAATGTTTATTGGTGTCCTATTTTATCTAACATGCAAATAAATAAACCACAGCAATGTTATTCATTGTTTCTCATCATAATTTCTGTTTGTTTTTCTTGTTGTGGTCCATCTATAGGAGTGAGGAGGTGGTTGCAGTTGCCAGCATGAACTATGATCCTATTGTATCCCGAGTGGCAGAGGTCTTAGGATCCGGAAAGACAATTAAGAAACGAGATGTGGAGTAAGTCTCCTTCAAGGACTTAACTCTGGTCATGGTTACAATAGCTGTTATGTTCTTTACTGTGACGAAATACATGACAAATATCATCACTCGGACAGAGAACATGACAAGTCACAGAGCATGACTTTAATCACATGGAAAGTATTAGACAAAACACCCTCACGGTCTCAGATTAATACAAAGGAAAAACCCACAAGTCTTGTATCCTTTATTAGTACAGTAAAGCTACATTTCATAGGTGCTGTAATCATGCCCTAATGGATTTCCTGTATAAATGATGTGGTTATAATTGTGATTTATTACAGACTTAGTACTATTTGTGTCATTAAACCACGTTACTTTAACTAGAGCTGTATAATCGATCATATCACAATATCAGCCAATTACAGAGTCACAAAAGGACTGTAATTTAAAGGTCCAGTGTGTCTGCTGATATTTTAGATTCAGTCACAATAAGCAGAGAGACTGCAAAAACGAAGCCTGTGCGTAGTTCAGGCAGATGCGGAAGTCTGTGCCAGTTTTCTGTCCAATCACTCTCATCCCCGCCTGTCTTTACTCACTCTGCACGCTGCTGCTCTTACATAGATAAATAGACAGATATACTTTACTGATCCCACAAAAAGGGTATTCAAATACGGCAGCGAACTGAGCTCGCGCCTTGCAGTTTGGGGGAAAAGAGGGAGGGGGGTGATACATCGGGATAGAGAGAAAAAAAACACATCTTATCAGAATTGAGCTCATGAGTGAGCAAAATTATGAAAACATAGAAAAAAACCCTCTTATTGCACATTTAGCAGACGGTTCCTCCACATTAACAAAGCAAGGTCAGAGAGAGTTGGGGTGTGTATGTAAAATGTGCATATGATCAATGGATACATTGTGTGTTATCAGTTCTGATAGGAAGTCAAGAATCCTTCCTCAGTGCAAATTGTCCAGATGTTAAGTTCCACGGCGGTTATCGTGGCGACATGACCATTGTTCTGCTGCAAATGCGAAAATGATCTCCTCCACCTCCCCAACCTCCTCCTGAATTAAGTTTAATAAATAACAATAATATAATTAACTCCAAAGCATATTTCTTCTGTACTTCTGTAGTTTTGCTATATAAAATTATGACACTAGACCGTGCTGGGGAGGAAGGGGGGGTTGAGGTCCCTGGGCCATTTGTGTCAGGCTTGCTCCGATCGTCCCAGAGCATCTCTTGAGCAGAGTCAGCACCAAAATAAACATGCATATGAGTTCTTATTAATGTTTAACTCAGACGAGAGTGTTCTCCCTGAACTGAGAAAGTTGCTTCTTTTTGTATTTTTAAAGTTGGTTTGTAATACAAGTTTCTGGGTTTGTATTGGGGAAAAATACACATCAAAATAATTTACTACCATATATACAGAAATCTAAATATTATTTATTCTAATTTCAATATGACATTTTAATTTCTACATTTGGTATTTATGAAGCTCATACAAGCACTTCCTTTAGGATTCAAGGGACAAAACTGACTATGTTTGAATTTATTCATTATGAAATATCAGTGGCATACAACAAAATGTTTTGTTTTCTAAGTAAATTATTCTTAGAATGTATTTATAATTCTTAGTAAAATTTAGCAAAATTTATCTAATTTAGGCATTATTCTTGATTAGTATCACACATGATTTTAATATATATAGTGTACCTGAGTTTCTCTAGACATTTTGATTTAATTGTATTTATCTTTACTGGGTTTAATGCTTAAAAAAGAAATCTAAATAAAAGAAAAAAGAAACAAATCACAAAACCAAAAGTCTGTAGGCTGAAGCTAAAGCTAACACCTACCCCTTATACAATATTCAACACATACGAAACACAAAATCAAAGTACATCCATCCTCAACCATCCAAATTAAATTCAGATTCTAACAAAAGACATTTGCGAAAGCACCACAGCAACATAACTGAATGAATAAATAAGCCACAGAAAACATTGTCTCAATATTTAGAAATCATGTCATTTTTATAAACATTTAGACTGTCAGTACTGTATGTTTTAATTCTGTCTGGACAGCAGTTCCAGAATTTATCCCCTCTAACAGAAACACAATGCTGTTTTGTATTTGTTTTAAACTTGGGTTTTTCAAGAATATAATTCCCTCTTACATTGTATTTGCTGTCCATGACTTTAGAGAGTTAGTGGATATTAAGTGGTAATGTCTATTGTTGGCTTTGTGCATAATTTGAATTGCTTTATAATTAACCAAATGTTCCAGTTGTAGTACATTTATTTGAGTAATAACAGGTGTGTTGTCTCACAACAGGGCTTTTTAGTTATCATTTGTATGGCTTTTTTGTAGTACAAATATTGAGTTCATGTGAAAAACAATTGTATATATATAAACATTCAAGATGCTATTGTTGAGGATGAGATAGTTTGTTTGATCTGAAAAAAACATGCATTTGCTGCTAAATGAGTCAGATTAATCCAAACACAACAGAAGATTAATTAATAGTTCATATTAATGACAATACTCAAAGCTGTAAACTCTTATGCACATTTAAAAGTATTTTAGCTTCAACTATTCTTTCTTGTCTATGAGATGTTTCAGGTCTACTTGTTCTTTTGTGAATATTTAGCTGCACACTTTCATGAGCAGATGCAGTTTGTTCAGTTTTTGTGGAGACACATAATACAGTATAAGCACAATAACATTATATATTAGAGAGGAACCAGTGCCAGTGTGTTATGTTGACAGTGTGTTATGTTGACAGTATGTTACGGCGCTGGTATCAGGTCACTGTGTTAGTGTGTCTCTACAGTTATTGTGTCCTTGGTGTAATATGACTGCAGTGTTCCTCATGTCTCCTCATGTCTTTTATTTCTAATAATGCACACACGAAAACTGAAGGATGTTAGCACGACTTGGCAAGTATGGACAAATATGAAGCTTTTCCTATTTTCCATTTCATTTAAAATGAATAATTTATGGATGCTGCAGCGAGTCTCAATGTTACGACTACATAAACATACATTCACTGTGCCTCACACTTTGTGTTGCAGGACTGGAGACATCTCTTGGTTGATCGATAAAGGCTCTCAATGACTTCCCATCTGAAGGGCCAAAGAACAGGCCCAAAGTCTACTGGACACCTCGTTAAGGACACTTATGGTGCTGAGACACTGAGCAGCTATCCAGGCCTGGACCGAAAACAAACACACTGGGGACAGACTGCCTGTCTCCGTTTGGGACACACTCTGCTGAGGACAGCACTCGCTTTATGAGACACTTTGGTGTAACAAACCAAGCCATGCACAGTCTGAACACACACACACTGTGCTAGAAGCTCCTTTGTTACAATGTTGTTGTGATTCACAACAAAGCAATACTGGATTCAGCCTCTGTGTTGTATCTACCTGTACACTTTGTTTATAAGACGCCACGGATGGGCATTGGCATTTTTGTACAATTAACATTGTATATAGCTATAATCCTGAATGCACTGTAACAAAATAAGAAGGTACAATTTGAATTTTTCTAAGTTTTAAACCACATATTTGGCTGTGTGCTCACATACAGCAAACACAGGCCCTAAATCTGCATGGTTTTACTTGCTCTAATAGAAGATAAAACATAACCCCTAAATATAGTTTCCAAACTAGAAGCATCAGCAAATAAAGCTTAAATCAGCAATGAGAAATTTGCACACATTACCTGAATGCGACTTTAACAGACACACTAACACATACAGACACTTGCAGCTTTAATTCAGAATAAATGACTATTTTTAGGTTTACAACATACATCTTATTATGGGTTGCCTCGCTAATAGATTGCGCAAATGAAATTCTAATTATGCATTGATTCCTCACTAGTGTTATCACAATAGATTAATGTACTGTCTAACCAGTAGAAGTCTGTCCATTACATGAATGCAATAGTAGTTAAGTTTATTTTTGATAGCTGTCACCTCCATATGGATATTCTTTGTTACTAACTCAGGGAACTGAGGTTTGTGGCCAGGGTTACTGGGGTTACCAAATGACTTTTTGTTTCTTTAATTTTTTTTTCCAGTTACTGTAATTTTACTGGATCCTGTTTCCACCTAGAAATGCTTGTACTGTGCTTCAGAGTAAAGCAGATGCTTAATTACATCCTGGCATGATGAAGATCTCACAATACTTGAGCCCTGGTACATAAGTTAACAGAGAATTACAAACTATTGTTCTACCTACAGAGACGCCTTGAAATGGCATTTTTATAACTAAAACTTTGAAATAAAAGTATTCCAACAGTATTTATGTAATGATTCATTGTCTATGTGGAACCACTTGTTTCTGTACAGACAGAGAAAACACAGTAGAAAATGTTTAATCGTTTTAAGAAGTGATAAAGAACCGTTAACAGATTTAGAACAAATTTCATTGTGTTGTCATGATCAAAGCCAGACAAATATTTGACAAAGGATCATTGAATTCACACAGTATCATAGATATCAGGGGAAGATGACATAGAACAGATACACTACACAAGTGTAATAAATGTAGATTTGAAAAAATCTAAAGTAAAAACTCACAAAACCACAAATGAGGGGCAGTCAAAAAATGTATGGAACTCAGTATGTTTGTATTCTTGAGCTGTTTTCTTTTGTGAATTCCATAGTTTGACATTTCACCAATGCATGACAACAGTTTTTGCATTGTGGGCAAATTCAGTCTCTCAGAATTACGCTTTGAACTTAGAAACCCTCAGACAAATGTGGAAAAGATTAAGATTCTGAAGATGTCTACAATGGAAAGACAGTTATGCACTGGTAAAGGATCAAACTATGTAATTCACAAAGGAAAACAACTCAACAGCAAAAATATATCGAGTTCTATAAACTTTGTGTCCCTCAATACATTAAATTCTCACAGACATTGCTCATAATAGTACTGCAAAAATCCTGAAAAGGATTTTTTTAATTAACTAGGTAAAACGTACCTCAGAGACACCTGACACCAATAAATACATTGACAAACAGTGGAGTAAAGGCATCACATCGTATTACAGTCACTGCCACCAGACTGTTCAACACCACAGCCGATAGCAGACTGAAGCCTGAGAAAACTGAAAACATCTCATTTGATTTAATTTTTATTTTCTATGAACTTGTGAAATGAAGCTCACAGAAAATTCAATTCAAATATTAGAGAATTCAAACATGAATATATGATAAATTATGATAAATACAACTAAGACAAAGGCATCAGTGCAATGACACACTTACTCCAGCTCAACTAAACTGCAGGATATCAATCACTGCGTCTGTTTTTATTGCAGTTTGTGTAAATACAATGCTCAGCATCTAGAAACAGATGTAAAAGCTGTATTTAAAAAAATCTAATTGTTGGACAGACTCTTTGGAAGAAAACAGAAACTTATGCCCATTGTCTTATTGGTATGAAAAGGCAAAAACTGGACCATAATGCCCAAGTTACTATGAAATATTGTGAAAAAAACAAATGTCAGTATTAAAACACAAGCGTTGCATGTTTTAAAACTGAACAAAAACACTTGTGATGGCATTGAAATTTGAGACTAAAAATCATGAGAATAAAAACTGGCTTTTTTTGTCATTAAAATAACTCTATTGGTATAAGAAGGCTGCAAGTTAGTGTGAAGATTTAAGAAAAGTCCATTTGTAAACACATTTATGTACTTTTTAAAACTCTGTTCACATTATGAAAAAGAACGAATCGATCACAATCACAGTTTCTCCTTTAAACACACCAAGGCACTGTGTGGATTTAGCTCTTGAGATGACGATGGCGGCAGTGACCTCTGCTGCGTTCAGACGTCACGCCGGGCCCACAGAACCAACTGGAAAACTTTCGGTGGATCATTTTTGCCAGGAAGCTCTGGAATTCCCTCTAAAAACAGGGAACTGAGTGTAACTGGTCTTCAGCTGATCCAGGGTCAGAGGTCATATTCTGCTGCACACTGCTGGAGGTACCACTCATACAGTTTAGCCTGAGGATGCAAAAGAACTGCTTTTAACTGGTGTATATTAGTAATCCACTACTCACACATTAAACACAATAATTCCACTAGAATTGTGCAATATGGCCAAAATGTTCTCATGATGAAAATAGTCATATTAATCACTAGTAATAATTATCACAATTAATTTCAAATCCAGAGGTGGGGAGCACTAAAGTACAGTACATTTAATTAGTTGCATGTACTTGAGTAATATTTTCCAAAAAATGTAATTCTGAGTAGTTCTTTTACAGAATACTTTTTATTCAGTTGCATTTTTGGTAGAACAAAATGTACTTCTACTCAGTTACCTTTAGCCACAGCTCAATGAGTAAAATGAACAAAACGATGACAAAAAATATACAAGATTGAACAACAAAATGAAAAAAACAACCAAATAAATGAACAACAGTGAACAAACTAAGCAACAAAATGAGCAAAGGAACAGAGAAATCAAGTGAATTAACAAAAAAGAACAAATTAAACAAAGATCAACACTTTAAAAATTAACAACATGTAAAACAAAATGAGCAAAAGTAAAGAAAAAATAAGTAAAACAAGTACATAAGAAAATATGAAAAACATAACAAAACAATCAAGTAACTTGACAAATATGATCAAAAATAACAAATAGACTAAACAAAAATAAATAAAATGCGCAGCAAAATTAGCTAAAACGAAGCAAAAATAATCAAGTAAATAAAAAATGAGGAATATAACAAAAAAAAAAATCAATAAATACACAACAAAATGTACCAAAATTAACCAAACAATCAAGTAAATGACCAAAAATGGTCAAAATAACAAATAAAACTGAACAAAAACCAGCAAAATGCACAATAAAAGTAGCAAAAATGATCAAAATAATAAAGTAAAATTACATAAATGATCAAAATAACCAATAAAACAGAAATTAATGTAACAAATTCCACATCATGAAGTTACTTTTTAATGACTTTTTATATCTTTTTTACTTATTTTTCTGAGTACTTCTATTTGAATCATTCAAATTATGAAGTAACAGTTCTTTTACTTGAGAACTGTTTCAGTGTATTACACCCACGACTGGTCAAATCCTTATTTATTCAAGTTTGAACACTATTTTTTGGTCCCGAGACAAAGATGGTGAAACCAGATGATTATTTATGGTCTTAACTTATCAGCAAGAGAAGTAAAAAACACACAGTCTTGTGCAAAAGGGAATTAGTGTTATGTTAAAACCAGTATGTGGGTAGAACTTACAAAAATCCACATCAAAAATATGCGCAGTATAAACACATAAATTGCAAACTATATGGCTCAAGAAGCAAAAATCCATATTTAGTGTGATATCCAATAATAACCATTTGACATGTGCTGAATGAAAACAGGTTTAAGTCTCTAGATCTCATATTTTCTGCCCAAGTAGTTCACAATATCTGTAGTGCAAAGGGAAGTAACACTTCATGCTAACGCTCAGAAACTCTGAAATTCTTGTTTATATATTTCCATGTGTATCCTGGTTCTGCTAAAACAACACACCCAAGGCATGTGCGTAGTACTATTAAACAAAGACAAAAATCATGTAAATGATGGAAAAGACATAAAACACTCAAAAAGATGAAAAGCATGCTACAAGAACCAACAGCACAAAAGATCTTAACGACACAAAAAAGATGAAAACACCACCAGACCAAAAAGGAAAAATGACATGAAAGATGCAAAATGACAAAAAATATTTTCACTCTGATTTTGCAATTTAAAAATGAACCAATAGAACACACTCTGAGTTTATATTATTACAGAGGCAAACGAGAAATCATCATACTGTAATTAAATATCACAATGTAAAATATATATCATGGCAATAATAAATGTAAACATGTGACTTAATGCAGCTTTAAATGTTGTAATAAATAAATATACAGAGTAAAGACCGATAACAGACATCTTACCTTCTTGGTTTTGACAATGTCGTGGATATAATCGCTGTACTCGGCCATTTTCCTCTTTTCTTTCTTCGTGAGAGTCTTATTTCCTCGGCTACAGATGAAACAAATGATGACATTCGCTCAGGATTTCAGAGATAATCTGTGTTTGTGTGGAAGAGTGATACACTCTCAGGTAGCACACTCCTACACACATTTCACTGTGGATTAAAGATGAAGTGATCAGTTTTCCTGTACATGAGCAGGATTGTGTCGGGAGGGTAGGTCAGGTACGGAGGCATGCGCCACCAATGCAGCACTTTGCTGGATTTGGAATTTGTCCCAGTGCTGCTATTCCAAGTCCACCACACCCTCTTTTCCAGTGAATTCTTGTGAATTCACCCCCCCCGCCCCAACCTCCCAATGCAAGACCAAAATCGGTGATTAACCTCTGCTTCACATCCGGTACAACAGCAAATTACACTATTGCAATAAGTCAACAAGTCAAGTTCAGTGATCATTTCCTCATCTGGCAAGGCCCCGCCCACCACCCGCCTCATAATCCAGTCCATGCATGTGATGAAAAGTGAAGAGCAGCACACTTCCGTACCTCACCCCAGACTTAACCTGAAAACTTTGTTGTTGACCATTGGGGATCATTCTCAAGCAGTTATTTTTTTATATATGCCCAAGGCCAGTGATATGGCTTTCTGCTAACATCTCATTTTCTTGCACAGAGAACACACACCTTGCAGATTATTAGGAGGCATTTGCTGAATTTGACGAGAAGTGTGTTTAATTAGAATTGTTGGCTATTTAAATTTAAGGATTAAAGGTCCAGTGTGTAAGATTTAGGGGGCTAACTACTGACATTCTTATTCATTAGTACATAATCATCTGAAAATGACAATGGTGTTCTTGCTAACAACACACATTGAGATGTTTATATGTACAGAGTTTTCCACCATGTTGCACATACCATGTTATATTGGATGTTCTTCTTCTTCTTTTCCTTTCGGCTGTTCCCTTCAGGGGTCACCACAGCAAATCATCTGCCTCCATCTCACCCTATCCTCTGC
>JAQQAE010002873.1:0-21372 GCA_029823295.1 Pseudamia nigra | reverse complement strand
TTTTAGCCAGTCCTTGGTGGATTTGCTGGTACGCTTTGGATCATTGTCATGTTGCAGGGTCCAGTTCCGCTTCAGCTCAAATTTTTTTCAGATGGTTTCACAGGTTCATCAAGCATCCTCTGATAAACGATAGAATTCATGGTGGATTCTTTGATGGTGAACTGGTCAGGTCCTGCTGCAGCAAAGCATCCCCAAACCATGACACTTCCACCTCCATTTGGCTTACGCCAAACATGTCTTCTGTTCTGGTGTCCAAATAATTCAATTTAAGACTCATCTGTCCAAAGAACATTATTCCAGAAGTCATGGTCTTTGTCTATGTTCTCTCTGGCAAACTTCAGTCTGGCCTTAATGTTTTTCTTAGACAGCAATGGTTTCCTTTTTGCACACCTCCCATGAAAGTCAAATTTGTGTTGTCTCTTTCTGATTGTAGAGTCATGCACTTTCACATCAACAGTAGCAAGAGCCTGATGTAGGTCCTGTGAAGACATTTTAGGATTTTTGAGGACTTCCTTTAGCATCTTGCGGTCTGCCCTGGGGGTGAACTTGCTTGGATGGCCAGATCTGGGCATGGTGGTAATTGTTTTGAATGTCCGCCACTTGTAAACAAGTTTCCAGATGGTGGAATGGCTGGTGTTAAATTATTTTGAGATCTTTTTAAATCCCTTACCAGACTCATAAGTGGCTACAATCTTCTTTCTGAGGACTGTACTACGAAATCTAAAAATATTTTTCGTCAGTGAAGGCAATTTGCCGCTGTACTACTCAAAGGTCCAGTTGATGATTTTGGCAAATTAGCTAGTAACCGATTGCTCCTGGTGGATCAATCAACACAGCTTACAACCACATCTTACCTGTACCAGATGATGAAGGAATCTGAAATGTCTCCTCAGTCATCCTGTGGTTAGATAAGCTATAGATGCTAGTTCCGGATTAGCTACCTGTATGATGACTGTTTTCAACTCTGAGATGACAGCGAGTGCGTGAGCTTGTGCACCTATGAGATTGCATCCTCTTTGGATAGCTATTTTAGCAAAACATCATTGCCTACTGAAAGTGAACATGCTGATGATGATAAAAGTGTGGCGAAACAGGCCAAAACAAGTAAATAAAAATAAGAAAAGAAAAAAGTATGAGTTGCATGGGAGTTTTCTTGGGTCTTGGAACGGATTAATTGGTTTTACATGTAATCTTATGGGAAAACCGGTCCCGGGTCACGAGTTTTTCGCTTCATTAGCTTGATCCCAGAATGGATTAAACTCGTAACCTGGGGTTCCAGTGTAATTGTAATGTAATACTTTTACTTGAGTATTATTTCAGTTTACTCAACCCACCTCTGCTCACCCCTACCGGTAACTCCACACAACCTCAAGATACCACAAGGATTGACCTACTACACAGATATGAGATGGAACATGGATAACCAGTCAACTTGGGCATTAATAGGCTATTGAATAGAGGGGCAGTTAACTGTTATTAGCCCATAGAAATGGAGTATGATGTAGCTGTTCTACCTGCCAAAGGGATGCAGAGAAGAGAGACAAAATGTTGGGAGGAGGTGGCTCGGGTGGTTATGGTAGTATTGCAAAACCCTGGACTTAGACACAGGAGGCCAGGATTTGTCTTTCTTACATATTCTGTGTTTTGTGCTTTATTTTTGTGCATTTTCTGCTTCTCCCTTGCCCCGCCACTTTACCCCTAATCCTGACCAAGTGGTTTTATGCCTAAACTTAATAAAACTGTAACACCAGGTGTTGTCCAACCAGCTTTTTGTCTATATACTGTAGCTTGATGATCCAATGTGATACAATATGAGTGAGTACAATATAATATGATATGATAAGATAGAACTTCAGAAGCATGACTGAAATTTGTTTTGCTTCACATCAGCTTTGTTTGCAAAAAACCCAAAGGACATTAAACATTACAGTCATTTAGCATAACCAAAAAACCCTAGACATAAATACACATGCATTACACATCATACAAGAATACTCACGCATACAGTATGACAAGCAGGAGATGCCATTTAAAGCTCCGTACTGTTCCATATTTAGTTTCAGGATTGACTGGTGCACAAAGGAGCTTTTCAGTCTAACGCTATTAATCTGTGGAACCCTGTATCTCCTGCCAGATGGTAACAGTTCGTATTCGCCGTTCAGGACGTGGTTAGGGTCAGAACTGGCGTTTTTAGCCATAGAGGATATGCCAACAAATCCTCATTCATACAACCAAAATTATGCATGTTTTTGGAGGTTACACTCATAAATGGCTTCTGAATCTACTGCCTTAGAGTCCATATCTATGAGGTTAATGTCTAATAAAAATGCCAGTTCATTAACATTTATTCACAACTGAAGTGGGCTGATAGATCATAATAAATAAAGTTCCTGTTAAAATGCAGGGTCATTTTACATCAAAGGGATATTATAAGATTAGTATTCATACACTCAACCAGTAATCTGACACATCTTGATATGTATTTTCTAGTAGCCTAAAATAACAGTAGTGTTTAAATTTGGGTCTTCAAACTAAAGTTGTGATGTTTTTTTTTTAATCAGTCTATAGGTGATAAATAGGAAGGAGATACAGTATATCATTCTCACCTCCTCCATCCCCCACTATTTTAAGCTTGTGAAAGTGTGTTATTGAGTGTGCAATAATGACTAAAACACTACCAGTCCAAAAAAACAGTATGCTGTCTCTCCTGTTTGATGAACGTGTGCCTCACCTACAGTATATGAAAAAAAGGCGAGAAGCCCGCAAGGCTGTGGTTTATTGTATGATTTTACAACAGCTAAGGGGCTTTGCATTGTGTCTGTTCTAAAATGACTGTAAATCAAAACCTTGTGTGTCTTACTGCTTCCCTCAAATGATTCTTATATATCTGGTAAGGTTTTATAAAATACACACAGCAACATAAAATATGATAATAACAATAACAAATAATCTTTTTTTCCCACCAATCAGTGTAGTTCTTTAAAAACATTCAGGAGAGGGATTGCCAAGAAATTTACAGACACACACACAGTGGATAGTGCACTTAAAGACTGGTGTGATTATTGACATGTAGTAGTGGTCACATACGTCAGCACTTCTTTTTGTTACTACTGGATAGTCTGACTTTGGACAGGTGTATTTCAATTACAGAATGCCAAAAACAATTACAGTGGCACTTTGCATTTTGAGTGACAGGAAACTTCTGAGAATGATTCATGTTTCTGATTTTCATTTAGACGCTTTCCCTGCTGCTAGGCCATTTTCAGTTCTTTGCACATTGGTTTTGAAAACAGCAAACGGCCGAATAGTTTGTTTAAAAGCCATAGCTTTGTGTCTTGATGTTTCAAGTGCTACAGTTTTTACTCGTTAATTTCCATGTCTTCTGTATTTTAAACCCTCAACCTGCCCCTGAGCTGTGGTTAGAACTCATCCAGTAAATTAAAATTGACATTGAAATGACACATTGAAACAATAGTGCAGTAATATTCATGTAATGCACTGATAGGTGTGATTTTTACACAGTAGTTTAAATTCTCATTCTTCATGAGCACCATACTACATGCACTGTCAGGGATGCTGTTGTCCTAAGCCCAATTAATTTTGGAGATTTCCTTCAAAAACAAACAAAAGCACATATACAATACCCAAGAATTTTGGTGTTAGTTACTGGAGTCTAGAGTTCCACTCTAGACTCCAGTAACTAACCCATTCAGTCACTGTACCTTAAAATTCTTATACATAAAATTTTACATTGTATGTCCATGAAAATATCATGTGTGACTCATAATAATGGGGCCTATTCTAGTTGTACTTTATCTTAAAATTTAAATTCATGACCATTAGACTATTTTAGTGTCTCCTCTAGCACTTGGTGCCCTCTGCACAGTGCATAATGGTAGCTTTGGCTCTGCACATTGTGATCATGTCTCCACTGTTATCATTACATTGACTAAAATTGCTGCCGTGTTTCTGTTTATCATCCCTGTCTGACTTTCTGCTCATGTGTGACACTCCATAATACCTACATGCTATCTAGAAAACCTAGTCTCTAGCCACTGCTAAAGCCATTTCAGTTCCACTGGTGTTGATAATGGTTGTCTTTTGTCCTCCATTTTGTTCTTAAATAATACTTTTGCAGCTCACCTTACTTCACCTCCAACTTTTCTCACTTACTGAAACAATAATACTTCTGTACTTCTGCTCTTATGCCACTTATCTCAGTGATATCTGATGCTCTATGCACTGACTTGCTTTATAAAACACTACAAAACTGTTTTAGATTTCAAATGTATTTACCTTTAGTCAAGAAATATACACAGCACTGTGTTAGGACCTATTAGTGGTCAATTTAACCACAAAAACTGTATTTATTAATTTACCTGGAATGAAGGCATAATGCTCTACAGTATATCCAATAATGTAACAAGAGGTACTGTATACACAATTCTAATACCTTTGGTTGTCAGTATTGTTTTTAAATTGCCCATTAAATCATGCTGATTCATGTGAACTGCAGATTTCACATGCATGGTATTTATCATTCTCTTCAAGCAACGATTCAATAGTCTTTCACTGAGGTAAACCATCAGTTGCAGCCCTCTCCCTCTGCTCTATCATACTTTCAAGCTGCTCATAGTCAGTCCGCCCAGCACACCACATAAAGAGCTTCACTAACTGTTCTCAAGCCAAGAGCCTGACAAAAACAACCAGCTTTGGAAAATACCAAGAACACAGACCACAACAGTTGGCAGAGAAGCTTACCTGTGGATGCGCATTAAATGAGGTTGGATTCCTCTTTCATGTCTCTTGGATGACTTGTGACTGCTGTCACTTCCTGGATTTCCTCTGATATTCTTTGCTGCCAGACTCCCATCAAAAATAGCCAAACAAAAATAGCACACAAGAGAGAGCCACTAACCCTTCTAACACTAAATGGGGAAATGCCAAAATGGGACACCTTGAAATTACCTGTGTATGTGTGTTTACCTCTCTCTCGCTTTCTCTCTCTCTTTGTGTGTGTGCGTGTGTGCATGTTGCTGGATGGTTGGTTCTGAAAAATGATCTCCTCTCCAAAGTCATCCATATCAGACATGAGGCAGATTTCACTTTTCTAATCTGAAATGCTATACAGCAGCAATGCCTACAGGAAATTACATATTCACAGTAATGCAGTGTTCAAAAACAACATTATTGTGTCATTTTGAAACACACTGAACAAGGCTTGTTGAGTTTCTACTGGTGAGGTTGCATCACCTTACAACTGCAACATGAAAATGAATCATAATGTGGCCAGAGGTAAGTGAATGTTTTCACTTTGCATTTAAATTCTGAATACTGCTCTTCAATGCTAGAGCTCTGACATAACATTCCACCCCATGCACAATTATTGTAAAACATTCAGAACTGAAAACACTGCAAAGCTACTTCTGTATTCATCAATTCATTGTCATTTTAAGTTGACAGAGAGGCCTCTGCCTGGTAGCTAAACACCAACTTTTAGTATTCAGTTTCATTTCTGCAAGACAAAGGACCACCAAGCCAAGATGCTTTTTCCCCCTTCTTACTAAATCCTCTATCAAGGTGATCAAGGGACTGACAACTATAAAGAGTAAATCCTCACATTGCATTTCCTCAGGTACCAGAGGGCCTGTGTGATGAATTAAACTATCTCCTAGAACTTATGGGGAAAATATAGTTCTTGTGAGGAAAAGGATTCAACGCAAAGTATGAATTTTAAAATGCATTTTTTTCCTGTAGTCCAATCTACAGCTGCTTCAAGTGGGCCATTCTCATACATGCTTTAAACCATATTTGTTTTGACCACTGAATTGCTCTACAAAATTGAAGGTGTGGGTGGTAATTCAGAGGCCTGGATTCAGGACTGAGCATTACACAGAAAAATACACATTTTTCAGCCTTGTAATTGATCAAATCAGTGTTTAGCTCACATGATTCAAGGCACTTTCCTGCATAAAATGGTGAATGAGTGGGATGATATAGTATCACTGTATGGAATAAAGTTATAATCAATATTACATTTGAATAATTTCTCTCCTCTCCTTTCCTCTTACTGTATATGCTTATGTTTTATGTTACAGAGATTGATGGAGTTGAAGACCAGTGGGTTGCACAGTTGTGTGGGTGTAAAGCCAGCAGCCCTCTGTCAGCCTGTCAGAAAACTGAGGCATGCCAGCAGCTGTGTGTATGCGCATGAGTGCCACCTTTTGTGCATGTGTGTATATCACTGGGTGTATATTTGTGTGCACCATGTGTAAATGTGTATGCTTGTGTGTATTTGACATGGGGACAGCCTGGTTCACTGCCAACAGCTCTGCGTGAGCCAAGTTGCCTCTTGATGTGACACCTGCTGGCCATGGGCAAGAACAGACACACTGGGGATGGGCCTGATGGATGGTGGCGACAAAGTGCGTGTATGTGTTTGTCTGTGTTTGTGTGTGCAATTTGTGTAAAGACAAATCTATCACACATGTACAGCCTCACACTGCGAATTTATGAATGTTTAAGCAGACATCTGTGTGTGCATGCAAGCGTAACAGTGATGAGCATGTTGGATCCCAAAGAATTAGCAGGCTTCTTTGGTAGGAGTCTGAAAAAGGGAGCAGTGCAAGCAAGAGGGAAGCCCCAAACACTTACTGCCTCCTAGATAAGTGAGACTAAATCTGTAGCTTTTTATGCTTTCATCTGTACATCCATCTCACACATACATCTCTAAAGTTCTATCAAATCTCAGCCTGCATTCCTCAAAGATATGCTGGTTTGTAGAGTTTTCTCATTTCATTTCTCATCAAATCTTATCCTCATTTACTCCAAGCATTACCTTCCTTTCAGTACTCTGGAATTCATCTTGTCATTTCCTACTATTTGTCAATATTTCCCCTCCCACCGTCATCATTTTCTCCTCTCTCGTTTTCCTTGCATGCTTATTTTTGCTTCTCTTTTCTCAGAGCTTGGCCATTGTCTTCATTCTCCATGCTAATCTGCCAGCAGCAGACATTGCTGCACAGACATATCGGCAGGCAAGTGTACATTTGCACATGCACACACACACAAACCCCCCCCCCCCTCCACACACACACACACACATATTCAGGCAAATTCAGAGAAATCACACACATAGAGAGACACAAAGAGCACAGAGTGCAGCCGCCCCAGACATAAGGGCTTAAACAGCAGTTAATCCTCTAGCACTGTGTTTCAGTCTTCCACAGGGCAATATTGGGCCCAATGCCATTCATTCAGATAAGTGTGTGTTCACCTTCCATCCTTTCCATTTCACACACACACACGCACACACTCCAAGCCTGTCATCAATACCACACCACCTCTCAAAATGTGAAACACTCACTGGTCTGACAAGAGGATTGTGAAAGACAAAAGAATAATGGAAAATCAGTTCAGATAAGATTGAACATGAACAAATACTGTCTTGGGCGGCAGATTTCATGATACAGCATGGTTTCAAATGGGAAATAGGTACAACAGTCCAACACTATGTGGTTGATGGGATTATAAGAAACCAGATGAAAACCTTGTGCTTACATTGAGCATGAAGGGACTTAAAGCAGCTTTTGACAAGCTCACAGAGAAAGAGGAGAGGAGAACAGAAAATGGGAGAGATGGGAGTTAAGGGAGTAAATATGGGTCTTTTGAGTTTTGGCCAGGCAGACGGATTGGCTCTGCATCAGAAACACAGCACATGAATAGAGGAAATCTGGGCGATTTTTCTATTTGCCATGGAAAAAGCCTGCGCGAATGAGGCAATCATCCATGTGTACTCCCTTCTATCACCTTTCATTCCAGCTCTTCATCTGTTCTCCTACCTTTAACTCTGTGGTATCTCTATCTCTCTTCACTCCATATGTTAATCTGCTTTTCTCATTCTCTCAGTTTCATTACCACCGTGTCAGTGTTTTTCCTCCAGCACCCATTTCTTCACTTGGCTCTATTGGTGGAATGAGGTGTTTTAATGAGTCTGTTCAGTCGTCCTCATTGGGAGGTGGACAATGATTGATGGTGGGAGGAGGTGAGTGCATGCAGACTAACAGACTGAACATGTGCACATGCAAACACAAACCCATAAGAATTTAGTGTGTACGTGTGTGGATGTGTGATACTGCAGTGGAACCACCTTCCTTATTACATCTGAGTGAGCTGCCACGTTGCCAGGGCCTGATGGGAAGAACAGTTGGTGATGATCAATTGGCAAAAACATATGTGTGTATCTCTGAGTGTGAATATAAGTAAACAGCACTGCCTATAAAGAGTGAATAGCTTGTCTGGCTTATGACTGCTGAAGGTAACACAAATACATGGAAAAGGCCATGACTCCAGTGATATACAAGAGATCAGTCCCTAACAGAGGTCAGAGGTGAAGACAGTGAGGTGGTTGACACGAGAACTGAAAAATTAAAGAAAAATGATGCAAGAATAGACATTTTTTACCACACAACAGCACTCATTCTTGATTAGTCAGTAAGTATCTGAGCTAAATAGGAGTCATTATTCATCAACCTGATGAAGAGAAAAACGTAGAACAAGGCCAACACACAACAGCTAAGAAGAATCATTCATTTTGTCTACCATAAGATGATTTTTCATGGAGCAATATTACCCACAAAAAAATTAAAATACTTTCAAAATTCAATCCTGTATGTCTACATAATCTTGTAATACAGAATTTCCCCAGGACCCAGCCTTCAAAATCCAAAGTCAAAGTCCATTGTAAACTGCCATAATAAGTCAATTTTTGGGGATGGGGATAACTGTCAGGTCACTGCTGTCTGTCCATGTATCTACTTGTGGTTTGACTTGAAAACAAATGAATCTAGGCTCACCAAACATTGCATACAGGTTAAACTTTGGATGAGTGAATTTCATTCATGTAATTTATTTTTCTTTTTGACCACTCTCTGAAGTATGAGGAA
The DNA here is from genome assembly GCA_029823295.1 of Pseudamia nigra. NCBI lineage: Eukaryota > Metazoa > Chordata > Actinopteri > Kurtiformes > Apogonidae > Pseudamia > Pseudamia nigra. The sequence goes on along the minus strand of JAQQAE010002873.1, from coordinate 12,427 downwards.
CAGAAAATAAACAAATAACCAAAACCAACAGCAACCAGTGACAGGAACATGCAAAAGCACAATGTTGATGTCCAACCATGTAGCACAGACGACAATGAGGAGAAACCACTTGGAATTTTCTTTAAGAATTTAAAGAAGTTAGACAGGATATTTCTATTGTGAGAAGACATTAACTTTTGAACTTTGTAAAGACTTGGATTCACTCTGCAATACCTTCTAATCTCCTTCTTTCTGCCTTCATCAAAAGACAAGACAGAGAGAACCTATAATTTTTTGTTTTTGGAGACAAAGGGTCATAGGTTAAGGTCACACAGTCATAAAAGTTCAAATTCAGTTTAGGTAATTAGCGAGTTTATTATGAGAGTTAGGGCCAACAAATTTACGCTTAAGTTAGGATAGGATCCAAGATGCTTTACAAATGTCAAAGGACCTTAAAGTTTTATTTGACCTTTAAAACAAGTAAAGTCTGAAAATAAGTCATGAGGTCATCAAGTGTCAAATTTACTTTATGGCTTGAAACTTTACAGAAGTTACTGAAACTTTACTGAATGTTAAACTGTATCTAACATAAGGGCTACAAGTGTGGGAATGCATCTCAGTCGGGTCTCACTTTCAAGTCATTATATACTGACACTTGATTACATCCCAATTTGTCACAGAGTGAGCAAGCGCATTGTAATAAGATAAACAGGAAAAGCCCAACAGATGCTAAGGCCATCACCATGGCAATGACAGTGCGCCATTGTTGCCACCTTCGTGAGGTGCTCTGGCTCAAATTTTACTATCCAAGAGGCAGGAAGTTGTGGTCAGGATGATCCTGGATCTGTCACCGGACATCCGTGTGTTTGGTGCACCTCCATAACCAGCCCAGACTCCACCGACTTACAAACTGCACCGACTTACAAACTGCAGATTTCATGTGGCTACATGTGTGTTGCATATTGACAAGATTGGGCCAAGACTGGGCGTGCTGCACATCAGCGTGTCACTACAGTGTGAGTATGTAAAGATTTGGGAGTGAGAATGTATTGGTCGAGTACAATTATAAGACTGAAAATGAATCCAAATATCATAGCATTTATCCTTTAAATAAAATATTGTAAAATATAATAATGTAAAAATAACAAGAATGCAGACTGAGCTTATTTTGTCATTTTGATATAATGTTGTGTTACACAATAACAAACAAATAACAAAAAAACATAATACATAACAAAAAATGAACAGAATAATTATGAAAATAGATGAAAATGAACAAAATAATCTTGAACATGACCAAAACATTCAAGAAATGAAATACACAAAGACATACTATGTATATGTTGAACACTTAACAAAAGAGGGACAGAGAGCAGGAGGGAGCTGAAATATAAAAAGAGAGTGTCCAGGATCAATCACAGAGATGAGAGGACAAAGGCAGCAGGAAAAGGCTGAAAGACAGAGGGAGAGAAAGGTGACGCGACGGGGAGTTGTTGACGAGTCCATATGAGTCAGGTCCTGGTGTCAGGGATTAAGTGAGGGGTGAAAGACTGAAAGGTCACTATCGATTCATACTTCAGCCTTTACTGATGACACATCCTAGCATTGCATGTCCATTAGGCAGCATTTTTACCCACACATATTTCCCAAAAGCACTTTGTTTTTTTGGGAATATACAACCTTAAACTCAACAAATTGGGAAGAGCACTCATGTACAGTATACATAGGTGTTGACTGCAAATTCATTCAACAGTTCAAATTCACTGTTCTATTTGTTTCACTAATATTAATTCCTTTAGGTCATAAATATAATGTTTACTCATTGTTGTTGATGTTTTGTTAATTTTTACACATTGTGTGATAATTGTTGGTTTGTTTTCCCAATTATTTTGTTTTGTTAAATTTTGTTCAGATGTTCATTTTTTTGGAATTTGATTGCTTTGGGGATCACTTTCTTCCTTTTTGTTCAAGTTGTCTCCTTTTTTCCTATTTTTGTTGCTTACTGTGTTGGTTTATTGCTCATTTTCTTGATTAATTTGCTCATCTTTGTTTCATTGATAAACTTATGTGGAGAGGCACAAATGGATGCATTCATAATTCACCAGGACGTAGAAAATGACATGTACAATGCTCCAAGTTTCTAAAAAAGCTTCTAATGCCTACACCTTTGCATTTATAAAACCATTCAATTTAAAACGCTTTAGTTGTTAATGGTCTTAGTTTGACTTGAACAGAGATGTGTAGCGTAAACAGAAATGGTACTCAAGTAAAAGTAGTTATACTTTGTAAGTATAATGACTCAGGTGGAAGTAGAAGTAAGAGTAAAGAGTAAGAGTAAAAATGTATCTAATAAAAATGATTCAAGTAGTGAGTAACATGAGGTGTAGTTCATTTATTATAGACTAATATACTCTTAATATACTTTTCTATATACAGTAGTTGATTATTTTGCTAACTTTGCAATGTATTATAGATATTTTTTCTATTTTTTGTTTACTTTGATAATATTGTGTTGATTTTTTCCCCCTAATTTTGTTCATATTTCAATACTTGGAATTATATTTTGGCTAGTTTTGTTTTCTTTGATGAAATTTTGTCTCTTATTTGGTGAATTCTGTTCATTTTGTTGATATTCTGGATGCCTAAAAATGACTCCTACTCACTGAGCTGTGGCCAAAATGTAACTGAGTGGAAATAAAAAAATATTCTGCAAGACAACTACCCTCAGAAGTACATTTTATTTATTTATCCTTTTTGAAAAACGACTCAAGCACATGTAACTGGGGAAAAGTACTTCAATACTACCCACCTCTGGACTTGAAGGACATTCTTAAGATACACAGTGTGGTATCAGTAACCATCTTTATCTACCTTTGTCTGCCTCTCTGTTTTTATGTAATCATGAATCAATGGTCTTTAATGTGTTGGTGGGATAAGTCTGTCACATGTACCTACCGGTACTGTGTCTTGCAGAACTGACTTCCTGTGGCCTAAGCTTTCAAAAGGCTTTTCAGTAATACATGAATAACCATTCTGCAGCATGTAATTTTCTTCATACACTGTTAAACACAATTTCCTGAATGAACATCTATTCAAAAAAGTTGAGGGCCACTATACTGCTTGACTGCACTTGCTGAGATACTCGGTGAACATACTGTACAATGTAAGCCTTTTGGTGTGAATACAAATGCGCAGAGTCGTGTGCTTCGAGCCCTCACGCGAAGGTGAAAAAAGTGACTCAAATCCTTCAGCGGCTGTAATCAATCACTCGGACAGATCAATGGCGTGCAGTTCAGCAAAGCCCTGCAGAAATGAGAGGTGTGGTAGGTGTTTGTGTGGATGTAGAGTAGTCAGGCAGCTCATGGTGGAAGACGGACAGGAGCTGAATTCGAAAGCTGGTAGAATGTAGAGGTTAAAAGAATAAGATTACACTGTGATATGACCTTCGTATCAGATGACGTGCGCTGCCTCTTGAGGTCTGTGGAGCTGCAGCATGTGACACACAGATGGGTGTCTATCTATTATGATGATGATGCAGATTCTGATCCAGCACTGAAAAGGCTGATTCAATATACAGTTGATGTGGGAAAAAATGTATTTATTTAAATTTTTTGCTTCTGTTCCTGAAGTCTGCCCTTCGCTCTTCCAGTTCATCTCCAAACCAATCCTCCGGCACTATTTCACACCCTTTCTCATGCTCTGGGAATACAACACGCACTCTAATGCAGTTTAGAGAGCTGTGATGATGCAGCGCTGCCACTGACACGCAGGGGACAGCAACGGAATAAAGAGGAGCGTCTAAGGTCCAGTTTCTGACATCGCTGCACTTTGGCTTTCTGCTTCAGTTCTTAAACCACACAGGAAATAATGAAATATGAATCCCTCAACAGGCGTGAAAACTGTCTCACCATGTATGACTATGGGTGACACATGGTAGCCACCATTTGGGTCAGAAATACAGTATGTAGCTGGTTTGATTTGAAAATTCCTATAAATCAGGAATTTTGTGTTCATTTTGAGGAAAAAAACTTTTTGTACCAAAAGCCACTTTGCAGGTTTCAATGGGCTCTGTTTAAAAGGAGCCGCCCCTTATTCTTACACTGGCAGCAACTGGAGGAACTGCCATTTCATTCCATAAAGCCCAGGCTCGAATAGAGTTATATTAGACATCTCTCTAAGATACAATAACATCATAAATGTTCAACATGAGTCATCATCAATCCATATTTATTTTTTTCTCTGTTATTAAGATAATAAGGCAAAAGACATCTTTTAAGCCTGTAATGCCAAGCTTTCACAGACAGGTCTGTATGACAGTTCCACCTCCCAATGAGTCAGAAAGTCATAGCTTCTAGTAATTTAATAAAACATTTTTTTACTGACAGACTGCTCAAATGTTGTTATGACTAAGAGGCTGCAATAACAACTCCATAAAACTACTTTTGAGGCAGTGCTTGATGATTTACCACATGATTAAAGTAACATTTAACATCAGTCCGCTGATCCCACAGTTCTGCCTCATTTGTCCACATGTTGTTACTTCTTGTGTTTGGCTCCAAAGTAACTTCAAAATGACAACCAGGAGGTTACAAAATGAAACCAATGAATGACATCATGGTTACTCTGTGCACTGATATATGCAACATATAGTTTAAACTAACCATTATCTGATGTTTGCTTATTGCAAAGGATATGTTTGCTGTTAAATCAAGCTTTGTTGTAAAGCAACTGAGTTTAGGTGGGTAAGGAGATAAAAAACTTATCAACATTATATGTGCAGAGTACACAGAAACAGTACTCAAGTAAAAGTATTAGAAGTAGAAGTACTCATAAACATAAGTACTTGAGTAAGGAGTAAAAAAGCATCTCATAAAAAACTATTCAAGTAGTGATTAACGTTGTTATGTACTGCCTTCAAACATGTATTATGGCCATTTTTATTCATTTCCATGATTTTTTTTTCAGATTTTTGTTGCGCTGGCTCCCAGTTCATTTTAGAATTAATTTAAAGATGTTATTGTTTGTTTCTAAGTTTTTAAACGGGCTAGCACTCTCTTATCTGTCTTTTATTGTTTTTATGTGTTTTTATATTTGGTTTTATTGCTGCTGATGCCGCTTTTAATCTCGCTTCTTTATTACTTGTATTTTATTTATTTATTTCGAGGCTGTACAACACTTTGGTTCAACATCTGTTGTTTTTAAATGTGCTAAAAAATAAAGCTGACTTGACTTGGCTTATTATGTTCTTTTTTAAATGTGTTTTTTAACAATGCCATTCCTTAATTTGTTCATTATTTTGTTTTTACAGCTTTTCTTACTTATTTTATACATTGTTCATTTTTATTAACCTTTTTGATCATTTTTCTAAATTCTTTTCAGTTTTTTTGATCATATTGTTGATTTTTGTTAATGTACTTGATTATTTTCTTCATTTTTAGATGTTTTATTCACTTGTACTGGATTTCTTTGTTCAGTTTTGTTAATTTTCTTCATTATATTGTTAATTTTTTGGTCATTTAGTTAATTTCATTCATTTTTTGTCACTTGTGACTATTTTGTACATTTTTCCTCATTTTGTTGCTTAGTTTATTTATTTTGGTAATTTGATTATTTTGCTCATTTTTTAAAATTTTATTGATTATTTTGTACTTTTTAAAAATGTCAACCTTTTGTACTCACTGGGGCGGAGCAAAATGTAACTGTGTAGAAGTGCATTTATTCATCACAAATGTAGCTGAGTAAGAGTAAAAAGTATCCTGTAAATCAACTTGCCTCTGTAGTACTTTTTATGGGAAAGACTACTCAAGTACAAGCCCACCTCTGTTTATCAGCCCCTCAAAACACATCCAAGTGACTAAGTATACATAAAAACTAGAAGCAAGTCCAATCCAATCCAATCCAAAGACACATGGTCAATAAGACTGACCCTCAAAAAATCCCTGACGTTTTTTCTAGAATGAGACCAAGATGGAGATTTTTTTTTCTCATCATACTGGAAATGTTATATGTTGTAATACCCATGCTCTACATATATAAGAGTATATATGAGACTAAGAGAATAAATAATGTTAAAGTCACAAGAAAAATGGCTTCCTGGAACTGACAGAGGGGGAGTGTATGGCGACCAGGTTCAAACTGATCGGTCAGAGGCAGTCATGAACAGAAGCTGAGTGAATGACACATCTAACAGATCCACCAGCGAGACAATCATGGAGGTGGGTGGAAGGACAAACTGGTGATGTAAATGTGCTATGGATCTTTCATGGGATGCATTTCTTTTCCAGCACATTTATCCAGGTGTGAGGTGTACATAAAGTTATGGGACAAAGGTGCTAAAGAACAGGAGAAAATAACCGTGTAAAGTGATTACACTGGTACTTGTAGCACATTGTTCTAAAGTGACCCGAATGTCAATAAACCATGGTTCAGAGGGTTTCATGTGACCATTGGTAAGGGGACACTTTCAGTCAGGCATCTCTGGAGCTTCCTGAAAATTCTGAAATTCTGAACATTGAATGACTCATTTAGTCAATTCTGGTGAAATATGAATGTATCACTGTGGTGCCAAGGTTATGGAGGAAACAAAATAAGAACAAAATTGTTAAAAAAAAAATACAAAAATTGACCAAAAAATTAATTGTAAACTAACATTGTAACATTAATTTTGCTGTAACAGAATCCATTTATTATACTATGTATTATGTATATTAATTTTAAAAGTGAAGGACACAAAAAGTGAAGATTGACCTTGCTGGTATTTACAGCATAAAGGAAAAATAAGAACCAAACCAACTAATTGAACCAGATCATGCAGAAGACAAAATTAACAAAATACATGAAAAAATTATCAAAATTGTACAAATTGAGAAAATGAGCAAAATATTAGTAAAGTAATCAAAGCTATGAACAAAATAGTCAAGGTGCAGGAATGAGAACTAACATGCAAACAAACACAGGAAGTGAACACAGAAAGCACAAGGAAAGCAAAATTACAAAATAAAGCAGGACATAAATAGGAAACCACAAAAATAGTTGAAAAAATGCCATTATTTATGGAAAGCATGGTTTTTGTATTGGAGATCCACAAGTGACAAAAATAAAACAGAAAACGTTGAATTTATGCTGTTTTAGTGCAGGGGATGAATACATATTTTATAAATACTGATGGAAACAATTGCTCCCATCTCCCTGAAATGTGTGTTTCCATAAAATGTCTGTAGCAAACTTGGAAACTGACAATAGGAAATTGTCGCTTATCAATGTTCATGGCTGTTTTTAAATACTGACAGAAGCACCTTTTAATCATCGGAAAACCTTAACCAGTTTCAGGTTTTATTTAGTTTTAGTTTTGACTTCAGGATTGAAGGTCGCTTCTCGTCTTCAAAACTTTGCAATAACCATTTTTCTTGCTGGGAGGGTTCTATTTCTCCAAACTAACCAAACTTGCTGCATGGATACTCTGTGTAGGGAAAGAGTTACTATAGCAACGATTTGCATATTAATTAGACAATTAATTAGGTAATTACAAAACACCTCTCTATCATAAAATTACCTTTACCATGACTGTGACCTTAAAGATCAGTAGGGTCTGAACTTATTGCACTTTGTACTACATACATTTCTAGCTGTGTAGAGACATTGAAAATGCCATATACAGTACTAAATAACTGAGTATTAACAATGCTGTTTCCAAATATGCTGTGACCTTCAAGAAAAAAGTTGAAGGTCATGGTCAAGTTCAAGGTCCACATACATCTGCCTGACCATCCAACCCAGTATCTCCAAAGTCCAAGGACCCAAATTAACCAATACCACATGCCAAATTTGGCACATGGGTAGTCAGAGTAGGAGGAAGGATTACTATGGCAACACCTCCTAATTTGCATATGAATAAGGTTATTCCTCTTTTCCTTTCAGCTGTTCCCTTCGGGGGTCGCCACAGCGAATCATCTGCCTCCATCTCACCCTATCCTCTGCATCTTCTTCTCTCACACAAACTACCTTCATGTCCTCCTTCACCACATCCAGTAAGGTTCATGAATAATAAAATCTATTGTTCTAAAATTATTGTAGTAAGAGCCATCTAATTTTAAAGTGATAGATTAGACCCCAGGGCACCTCTTGCTCATCAAATGACCGTGACCTTGGCTTTGACCTTGACAGTCAGTAGTGTCCCAAATTATTGCACTATACTTCTAGCTATGTAGTGAGGTTAAAAATATCACCCCCCCCCCCTCAAGGTTATTGACTATGCAGATTCCAAATATGCTTCTTGTTTTTCAGTGTTATTCAGATCAGTGGTTACAAAATCCTCACATGAGCTGATGTGTCAGGGAAGTTTGACTGACTTTTGGCATTTAGTTCTATCAACCTGCTGGTTGAGGGATTACACACAAAATACGCCCACATATTTGACTCCAAATCTTTTTAAAATCCAGTGCATACTGTCAAAAACAGACTCCAGGGTTAAAACATGTTTTTCTAAGCTTGGGAGTAGTTGACAGTCTCAGCATGCCATGATGCATGGTAAATACTGGTAAGTGCCAATATTAAAATTTTCCAGTTTGGTCTTAGGTGAATAAGTCAATAATATAAGCAGTCATGATATAAGACATTTTCATCAGCTAACTTTCTTCTCCTTTCCAAAGTGTTTCTTGGCCTGGCACTTTATCTGAAAAAGACACCTGATATCGATCTAGCTCTGACACATCACAGATGAGTCACTGAAGGGGAGAGAGATGGAGTTTGTATGTCGGTGCGTGCAAAGAGAACAAGAGGGACCAAAAGAAAAGAGAGGCTTCACTGTAATCCAGGTATGTCCATCAAAGAGGAGACAGCAGCTGATCCTGACTTTCTTTTTTTTGTGGTTCATTTCTAAGCCAACAGCATTTCTGGATTAGAATCATGGTCTATCTAGATGACTTAGCACTGCTAAAGTCTTAAACTGTATCACACTAAGTGTTATTGCAGAAAGTAATTCCACTCCTTTCCTTCATGGACATATACAGCAGCTCACATCAGTGAGACACACTCTTTGCAGTTTTGAAGTTACTTCCAAGAAGCTGCATTAGAGGCATTGGTCTGTATTATACAGTGGAATTTTCTGGTTTGTCTGTGCAGGCAAAACTGCAATTCCACAAAACAAAGCAAACAGTGGTAACAAAAATTAGTTACTTAGATTCCACACCGATGTCAATTGCGGAGTTTGATGCAGCTTACTATATCCTGCTGCCATACTTATGCTGACTGAAAATGGCGAGTAGTAAGTACAACGTGACAAACATGAACAGTCTGCAGTCAGAGACACATTATTTCTCAGCCATTTATCAGTATGCTGTTGAACCGACTGTGTGATATACTGCATCCGATAATGCATGATAATGTATCCATTTTTTTTCTCCTTTTCATCTAACATCAGGGTGCAATTAACATAATTAGTGCATTAACGCTGCGTGCTGCAGGAATTTGAATCAGAGTTCACTATTTAAACACAACAAACATAGATGAACAGCTGAAGAAATGTTGACAAATCCACCATGCATGAAGTAGAATGAGTACATGTGAGAGTAAAGACCGATAGCATGTTCCTGCAGTTTGAAATAGTAAAAGCTAATAAGCAGATAGGGCTAAGATGAGACAAATTCCAGCACCTCATACCAACAGTGTAATTTCATGAAGTTATCCTTTTTAAAATAATGTACCAACTGACAGGGAATGACAGTATTTCCATGATACAAAGCTTTGTGATAACGTGACCGTGTTTTACCCTGTATTAATGATCACATTCAACATTCTGTATGCAGATGCTGAAAATAGCAATGTAGCTTTAAGTAGAGTATGTTTCAAGTACATAGTATGTAGTAGGTCATTTTGGACACAGAAAAACATTTGTAGAAGAACCATTATTGTTGAGAAACATTTTGATCCTATTAGCCATTGAATTTACTTTTCATCATATGTGTTTCCCGGGATGCACTTACATTCTTTTGTGATGACCTCTGATCTCTCTGAGCTGCCTGATGATGGACACCTACCATTCCTTCACTGTAGGTTTCAGACCTCATGTCCTGGAGTAGGTTCAGCTCAGGCAACATGCAAGACCACTCAATGAGAAAGGCAATGGTCAATACAACACTGCTTTAAGAAAACTCAAGAGAAAACTGCAGTATGTGTGAACAAATCAGTGAATGGCTGCTGTATTATGATTTTCAGGTCAAACTCTTTGTTAACAGCTAAGTTAGCAATCTGGAAGACCCAGTTGTTATGTGAGGGGTAGACTGATGTAGTGCTTTGTCTTTAGAGTTTAGTAGTGACCCAGTTAAAAGTAGAACATGCCTTCTACACACTAATAAATAATATGAAGTTATTTAATATCTGGACCTACCTTTTCTGTTCTTTGAGAAAAGACAGTTTGTTCATTTATAACTTAATACTGACTATAAACAAGCAAACAGAGTTACAGTAGGTCTTGGTTTAAGATTTTACCATTCATGGCACAGGCAATGTGAAGTTTTCAGATAGAGAGCCTTTTCCTTCCTTCCTTGTTTATCTCCTCTCTTCCCCTTCTTTCAGTCATTCTTCCTTCCTTCATCCTTCCCTCCCTCCCTCCTCTTTGTTTACTTGTTCCTCTTCCTCTTTCCCTTTCTTTCTTTCTTTCTTTCTTTCTTCCTCTACCCTTCCATTTTTTCTTGCTGCATCCTTCCTTCCTTTCTGCTTTCTCTCTTTCCTTCCTTCCTTCCTTCCTTCCATCCATCCGCCCATCCGTCCATCCATCCATCCATCCATCCATCCATCCATCCATCCATCCAGCTTCATTGTATTCAACTGTAAGTTTCTGACTCACCATATGGTCCTGTTTTGAAGGTGATGTCTGGCTGCAGTGTGCAGATTAGGTCTGAGCTCACCTTGCTTTGTGATTGTGAGGCCAGTGGTTCAAAGCTGGACTTCTAAACATTAGATAAGTCATCACAGCAGAGGGATGCAAGGGGAAGACTGGGGCAGAAAAAAGAGTTGACTCCAAAACAAACTATTTCAGATATTTCAAATATCCTGCTCCGATTGCTGACATGAAAGAGAACCTCATGACTTTCTCCTAAGGCTTTTATTTAAAGTGATATAAAAATAAAATCGCTGTATAAATGTTATCCTAGGAGTAAAAGGAAAAAAACAGAAATGTGTGTTTTTGCTTATAGGATGGACATTTCTTTGTACATCCATGGTCTCTGGGGATAAAATGCTTTCATTGTGGACAAAGAAAAGAAACTGAGACAGAGAAAGGAAATTAGAAAGCCAAAATTGAGCATGGAAAAAAGGGATAAAACAGAAAAGGAGACAAGAGGGGCTGAGGGAAAAAAGGGAAAAATAACTGAGGAGACAGACTCTTTATTCTCTCACAGTTTAACAATGCAAGGTAGTGCTACGGTGAAAACTGGACGCCCAGTGCATACTAATAGATTAATACTCCAGTCTGTTCCTTCCACCATCAGCATAATGGTAAATAGTCTTCTAATTGTGTTCCACAGAAAACACTACAGTTTTATTCTGTTTACGTGTGCTTTTGTGTGTGGATATTTGTGTTTGTATCCATATTTATGTGATTATGTGGGGGGATGTGTAAAGTTAATTGGCTGCCACAGATAACAAAGCAATGACATGTTCCGTTGAATAACTCTCTGCTGGATTTGAATGTGTTTTAAATAAAATGAAAGAACTGAAATCACTATGAAGATTGAAAATATCATTATCTGGAGGGATGCATTATCCTGAAATGATGAGTTGGTTTTTGATAGCGGTAAATTGAAAGCCATTAGATGGCTACTTTCTCTGAATTTGAAAGATCAGATTCTTTGCGTAAATAACAGATAATAGTTTGCACAGCAAACTGAAATAAATATGCATTCTTTTTGTTTATGGGTTAATGTGAGGGGTTAATGGACTTGTCATTAACATAACACATTGATCCATGATGAAGTCATCCTTATTTGCAATAAGTACTGTATTTGTGCAGTAAAAATATTCATCAGTTGTCCCTGACATTCTCTAATAAGCCCCCTATTTCTGTTTTATTAGGTTGGAAATGTATTTATCATCTTATTGTTTTTTTCCATCCCTATTCTTGATTACAGTATTTTCCGGATTACAAGTCACAGTTTTTTGCATAGTCTGGCTAGGGGAGCGACAAATACATCAGAGTGACTTGTATATTAAAGAATTTTGAGTATAGGTTGTTTGTCACACTGACAGCCACTAGAGGCCGCTCTAGGCTTGTGTACCTTCATCTGCCACATCTGTATTACTGACAATTTAAAATACAGTGGTACAGTATCTTGGATAATGAATTTAATCCGTTCCGGCGTCACTTTCAGTATCCCAATGATTCATTATCCGAATGGACTTTTTCCATAGGAATACATGTAAAACCAATTAATCCGTTCTGGACCCACGACAA
>JAQQAE010002872.1:0-21375 GCA_029823295.1 Pseudamia nigra | reverse complement strand
GAAGAAAATGAATGAACGCTCCTTTTTGGACCATGTGGCTGAGCTTTTGTCATTTTTACACCTGCTCATTTTGCTGATTGACTGCTCTGTATACATTAAAACAAAGAAAATACATTTATCCATAACTTCAATTTAAATAGTAAAATACAAATGTGTAACATGTGGATTCATTTGTGGAAACAGTCAGACATTATGGCAGTTTATGGAGAATCCTGGATATATGTTTAGGGTCTGGAGCCAAAACAGTTTTGAACCACGGGTTTGAATCTTACCTAAACAAGACAAAAATGTCAAATCTAACCGGTTTGTCCTCAGAGCGTCCCCTAAATCCTGAAGACACCCTGACTTAGCGAGGGACAAACCGGGCTTTAGTTTGTTCGAGGTGTTGGATCCTTAGGCCTGTTCCCCTGACTCGCAGCCTCAGCGGAATACTAATGTCTGAACGGTTACCCACCGAAAAGTTACGGCTCGACACACTGCCCTTCACCCCCCCCCCCCTCCACAGCAGTGCCAGAGCGGGGGGGCTCACAAACTGTCTAACCAGACGTCTTTATCAGTAATTAACCAACCGGCGAAAGATCCAAGTCTAGTAAAACAGATCAGTGCACAGCGAGGTGGAGGCTGCAGACGGAGGGCTGCAAGGAGACAAAACTACACCCCAGGTCCAAAGAAAAGAGGAATGGAAATAAAAATGGAATGCAATGATTTTCGGATCTCATAACACAACACATACCCAGCCATGTTACCGTTTAACCTCATTCAGGGGTCTGCAAACTTCAAACTTTTGGACAGGAAAAAAAAATGTGTCTATAGCTGCAAAAAAAACATCCAAACCATTTATGTACTGTATCACATGACATATGACACGTGTTTTTATCAGGCAGCATGTTAACATCAATTTGGTTATGACTTCATTGCTTTTTGTTCATTTTGTAGATTTAAAAAAAAAAGTGTACATTTCTTTGATTATTTTGCTCATGTTGTTCAATTTGTTGACAAGTTTGTTCATTTTTGCTATTTTTTCTCCATTTTTTGGATTTTTTTTTTGATTTTGTGAACTTATCCTCGGGATCCTGTACATGTTTTTAGTATCAACGCCTTCTTAAAATAGTCATTTTTTTCAGATTTTCCAGGAAACACAAAAAATTGAACCTGCCTACGTCACACTCTCGGCATCGGAAATTATACGAAAGGGGTAGAATGGCACGATCTGTTTAACTTATGATGTAGGCAATTTTACCAGAGGTGGCAGCATCATACGGAGACAATTTGTAAAAAAAAAATGACTTTAGCAATTATTTTAAGAGGGTGATGGTATGTTTGTGTAAACATTTGACCACTGTAGATTAATTTATTGTTTGTTCATGTTGCTGACATTTATTTGATGTCTGAAACAAGCCTCTCTTGTAAATGAGACTTTGGGTCTCAATGAGATCACTTGCATAAATAAAGGTTAAATAAAAAAAAAAAAAATCAGTTCTTGTTCATTTTTGTTCATTTATTTAACTATTTATGATTTTTGTTGATTTTCTTGGATTATTTCACTCATTAATAGTGTTTATTTCTGCTCATTTTTCTTGTTTAGATCCATTTACTTAACATCTTTGTTCATTTTGTTGAATATTTTGTTCATTTTTTATTCATTTTAATGCAACAAATTCATTATTTTATTCATGTTTGTTACTTTTTTCGTTAATTCTCCTGATTAAGAAAGGATTGTCTTAATCCAGGTTTTTATTTCATGTTGGTCATAATTTTTTTCTTTTTTTTTTTGTTAATTGTCTTTTTTTATTACATCGTATTTTTTGATCTTGTTCATTTTCCTGATGATGTTTATTATGTAGATTATTTGCCTCAGTTAGGTAGCCCATTTTAGTCTTATTTTAGTTACTTTGCGCTTTTGCTCACTTCGACTTATTGTGTTACTTCCATCACTGGTTAAAGCCACAAACAGGAGCCACTGGGAAGGGGCTAAAGAGCCACATGTGGCTCGGGAGCCACAGGTTGAAGACCCCTAGGTTAGGGATAACTAGGGTTATAATGTGCACTGGGTGTCTGTTAAAAGCTGAACACAATGTGAGGACAGATGCGAGACCAGGTACCTTGACGTGTCCCTCTTTGGCTTCTCCGTACTGCACATGTTTCCTCAGGTGGTTGCAGATCGCTCGGAGCGTGGAGTGAACCTCCACACAGAAGTTGCACCTGAATCCTATGGGAGTTTTGTTTACAGCAGCTTCCTGTTCACCAGAAGAGACGACAGCACTACTCAGACTTGTGCACATTTTTAGATGCATAAAAAGGTCTGATAGAGATTAGAAATAAGACTATGTAATCTGAAAAGGGTATAGATGATTCTTCCTGTTATCAATAGTGACTGAAAATGGTTTAAAACCAGAAATAGATCTGGCATAGTTAGACACCTTTTGATGGTTTTGTATCTGCTCACCTTGTCAGCTTTAGCGTCGGGTAGTTCAGTAGATTTCTGTTTGCTGAGAAGCTGCCTCCTCCTCTCCAGCCTCATGGCTCTCTTCTGAAACTCCTCGTTGTGGTTCATGAGATGCTTTGCCAGAGCAGGCAGACTGAGAAACGTCAGCTCACAGTGAGAACACTGATACAACTCGGAGTCCTCGTCTTCAGGACCAGGCGACACCTCAAAGTCCCTCTTCAAGTCATTGTTGTGGTGGTCGTTATAGTGCATAGAGAGCAGCTCGCCTGTGCTGAAGGACAGTCGGAAGCATTTTAAACACTTGAACGGCAGCCATTCGTCCTCCCTCTCCTGCTCCTGTTCAAGTTGATCGTCCAGCCCCTCTTTTTCTTCTTCTGCCAGGCCGCTAACCACACTTTTCTCAGGTTCTTTGGCATAGATAACGGTAAAATAGCGGCCGAGCTTGCTAGCGTGCTGCTTCTTAGGGAAGACACCTGGGTGGCGTTTAATGTAGTGTGAGACAATGCTCTTCCTGCTAAAGGCCTGGAAGGCACAAAGAGAGCACTTTCGTCTCTCTACAGCCAAACGCAAGTCTTCACTCATTTCTGTATTCTCCCCTTCTGACGGTAAGGGTGCGATCACCTTGGTGGGCTTCTCACTCATAGTCTTGGAGGCAGCCAGGCAGTGGGTGTAGTAGGCATCGATATCGTGGCGTTTCTGGTAGTGCGCAGCCAGACCTTTACGTATCGGGTTTGTGTATGAACACAATGCACATTTGAAGACATTATTTTTACCCTCAGGCTGAGCGCGGACGTTGTTATGCTTGATACGATAGTGGCGAGCAATGCCTTTCCTGGTAGAACAAAAGTATTTGCAGAGCTGACACTTGAACACAGCGTGCTTCTCTGTCTTATTCATGGGTAACTGGGAGAGTGCAAAGTCCAGTTCACTGACCTCCTGGACTTTCGCTGCACTTGAAATATTACTGGCACTGCATTCAGCTACTGGTTCAGTTTCCTTAATGCAGGAGAAATTTGTCAGGGAGGGCGTGAACATGGCAGAGGCTGACTGATTGTGGTACTTCTCATAATGGATTTTCAGTTTCTCCAATGTCCCATGTGTGTACGAGCACATTTTGCATCTGTACGCGCCGTAGCCCTGCCGCTGAGTTTTGCATTTGTCATCTCCTTCGTTTAAGTCACTGATTTGCTCAATATCATCTGCGAAGTCCTCCGCGGTAACTTTCACTAGTGGGTGTCTTTTCTGGTAGTGGGTTAGCACCCCATGGATACGAGAATTTACGTATGGACAGTGTCGACACTTATACACGGAACTGGGATTAATGTCAGCCTCCTGTGCAAAGTCTGCAGCTTTTACCTTCATGCCGGGGTGCTTCTTCCCGTAGTGAGTGAGGAGGCCGTGCAGACTGTTGTACTCCGACAGGCATACAGTACACTGATAGGGGTTGTTCGAGATGGAAAGACGTGGGTGAGCAGGATGGAGGTTGCTTTCTTGAGGTGGAGTATCAATGAGCACTGGTCCATCATCTTCAACAGGCTGGCAATTGAAAGACAGCGGTTCTTTGGTGACGGGCTGAGGAATCTTTTCAGCTGATTCAGTCCCTTTGATGATGTCCAACAGCACAGATTCGTCTCCTTTAATGGCCCATGGGTGGACGGCCTGATAGTGGCTGGTGATGTCCCATATTGTACACGCCTCAAAGGCACAATCTCTGCATTTGTAATGTTTAGTTTCCAAGTTTCCCCCTTGCTGGGTGGTTTCTGGACCTGCCCACAGCTTGCTGGCCATGTATGTGTAATCGACATTATGCTCAGGGTGGCGTCTTTGGTAGTGGAGCAGCAGGCCTTGGGGTTCAGCGTGGGAGTAAATGCACCACTCGCAGTGGTAGCCAGCCTCCAGGATGCCATCTTGATAAGCCCAGTGTAAGATGGTCATAGCTGTAGCCTTCACAGTGGGGTGCTCTTTCTTCAGATGCTTCTTTAGAGCGTAAACATACGGGGATGTATAGGGGCAGTGTCTGCACTTCAGGGACCGCAAGGGTGTACCACTGTCAGGGTCTGGGGGGGCTGGGACTACAGCAGAAGAAACACTGCTTGACTGAACCATCTGTGCACGCTCACGCTGACTCCGAACAACTGCAGTGTGACGACGTACGAGGTCTGCATTGGCTTTAGTTTCCCTATGCTTTTTCTGGTAGTGAATAAGTACTCCCTTTACAGTGCGGTTGCCATAATCACAGTGCTGACAAAAAAACAGCTCGTCCTCTCCTTTCTCACCACTTCCTGGTTTAGGACTTGAGTTGCTGGATCCATCGTGACCATTATTTTGGAGCTGTTTCAAAAACTGTTTAGGGGTTGCAATTTGCAATTCATCCATTAACTTCATTAATCCAGGTGTTGGAGCGCCATGTTTGATATACTTTGCAGTCACTTTTACTTCTGGGTGTCTCTTTTGATAATGGACTAACACACCGACGACAGATCGGTTGCTGTAGACACAATGTTTACAGTAGTACATTTCTTCATCACATCCATACGCTGCGACAGCTGAGGGTTTTGAAGGAGTCGCCATGCTCAGGTTAAATGAAGAGTTGGCAGCGGGCTGCGACTGGTCTACGGAAACGACCTTCATGGTTTTCTGGATGCGGAAATAAGATGCCTTTTGCTCTGGGTGTTTCTTCTGGTAGTGAACCAAAACAGAGTGCATGTTGGGACTAGCAAAGGAGCACACGTCACAGTCATAGACAACAACGCTGCCACTAACAGCTTCTTTTAGAGGGTCCGTCTCAGCACTAGTTTCAGGGGTCTTGGAGAGACTCTTTAGGACTGGACTTGAGGAGGACCTGGGGGTGGATGTGGCTGAGTTAAAATTCTTGGGACCAGAGTTTAGTATTTCCCTCAGGGTCTGTGATTCACCCGTCTTGTGGGATTGCTCCACAACATAGCTGGAGAAGATCATTGCATTGTTTATTTTCACCGTTGGATGCATTCTTTGGTAATGGGGCATCAGGCTGCGGACGTTGGGGCTCGTGTAGGAACAGAAGCGACACATGTATATCAGATTGGGTTGGTTAAAGTTCAGCACGTTGCTTGCTTCAGGGTGATGATCCATGTAGTGTTGGTGTAGATCGTTGTAATTTGTATATTCAATGTAGCACTCTAAACATCGGAAAACTGCACTTTGGTCCTCCGGGTCCAGAATGTACTTAAAGCTAAATTTGATGTATGGGTGCATCCTCTGGTAATGGGTGCTGACACTACGGGCGGATTTGTTGTGGTAATCACAGTGTTTACAGTAGAAACGTGTGGTTCCAGGTTCCTCTGAATAGTCGTTGTTCTCTTGGATAGTGTTGCTGTCACTGGGGTCAGCAGATATATTTTCACTATCATCCGAGAGAGTCAGCGAAATGGGAATGTTTCTCGGTTTTGACTTAGGGTTGCTTTTTCTCTTCCCTATTCTGCCGCCCTCGTGAGCGATTGCCAAATCTCTCGCATGAAGCTGCTGTGTGTTATAAGCAAAAAGAAGACTTTGTCCATCGTGGTTTGGCCCATCCACATCAGTACCACTGTGATTTTCTCCCGCATCTTCATCATCCATGTCATCCAGATTTATGATCATGTCCTGTTGGCTTTGGCTTATTTTACTTTGAAGGTTGCTGGCAATTTCATCAATCCTAGTCCTTTTCTTAACTGAGGACAAATCCAAAGGCAGGTCGTTAATTGACTTTCTGGCTCTTTTCCCTGTTACTAGGGGCTTTTTGGTTGCAAGTCCTAAAATTGAGGTCTGGGTTTTTTGCAGCAGTATCGGAGAAGAGTCCATCTCAGAGTCTGGCTGCTCAGTCAGTTGACTTTCAAAGATGGCAGGATCCACGTCATCACAGTACGAGTGCTTATGCTGCTGGTGAACCCTTAGGCCTTTCAGGGTTGTGGTGGAGAAGCTGCAGAGTGTGCAGCGATGAGGATTCTGCTGGTCATTCAGTGTGCTGATTGACTTTTTCCCGTTGACTTTGGAGCTAACATTACCCCCGTTAACTGGCTCTGTAGTGTTGTCGCTCTGCGGATCCGGACTATCTCCTGTTAGGTCCAACGTCTCCAACTCTGTGGGGTTGTGGCTTTGTTTGTGTGTACCTAATTTGAGAGCGCTAGTACAAATAAAAGGGCATTCGTCGCATTTATAGACTGTCGTTTTGCCAGAGAGGTGAATGTTCTCAATGTGGCGGGAGATGCTGCGTCTGTGCATGGTGAGGAAGGAGCAGAACGGGCACTGAAATCTGTTCATGTACTTTCTGAACGGTATTCCTTTAGTCTCAAGTAATTTATTATCCTCATCAGATAGCAGCTGCTTTGCATCCGCTGACAAAGTCCCAGTGTAACTAGGATCGTCTATATCACCCAAATCTTCGTCGTCACCCTCTAAGCTGCTCCTGGAGTCTTCATCATTGAGTATGTTTGAATCTACTTCTACGACGCTTTTGGAGGCGTCAGATGAAGCAAACCTCTTTGACAGGATGGAGGAGCCTGTGCTGTTGGGTGTTACTGCACTGATCTGCGCATACTGAAAAGATGAGATCTCAGCAGCTGCCTTCTCTGGCATCTTTTCCGATGTCTGTCCAGCTGATTCCTCAGAGAAACTTACATTTGATCTGGCGGGGCTTTTGGAAGAAGGAAGGGGGGACTCTTGTTTGGGAGGGCTCGCACTTCCCTCCCCTTCCAGCTCTGTAACGCAGGAAATGATCTTGACCTTGTCGCTGTGTTCCTTCACCACATGATTAGTCCAGCTGTCCTTCTGGTCAGTCTGATAATCGCACCATTCACAAGCAAATGTACCCTTCATGGTGAGTCCGCCGGCCGAGTCCGTTTCCTCACCTGCCTCGGCGTATTCTGAAGCGTCTCCTGTGCCCTCTGCGGGAGCTTTGTTGTGATACATCATTTGGTGTTTCAACATCCTGGCTTTGCGTGGCGATTTGTACGTGCAATACTGGCAGGAGTACACTTTTGAATGGTCGTTGTGCATTATGACGGTATAGCTGGGCTGCTTCTCTGTCTGCGCAGAAACACTCGTGTCTGAATCTTCCTCGACGACATTATGCACCTTTTTGGTGTGGTTTCTCAAGAATGACTTGGATCTGAAGTAACGGACACAGAACTTGCACTGGTAAAACGGCAGCATGGTCTCAGCTGTCTGCTTCTGTGACGGCTGGTCGGCGCTGTCAGAAAAGTTTGGGCCTGGAAAAAAAGGAAACAAAGAGAGTGTGAGACGTTTTGCTAAAACGAGGTAGAAACCAAAACACGATCCATACTTTCTCAACTGTAATCCTGAAAAACTGAAGAAAAAAAAACATTTTAATGTAAAATAACCTTCTATCATGAGTGTTTTTGCTCCCACAAAATGAAAAACAACAAATGGGTATTCATTGTAATGAATCTAAATGAATTCAGTGATTAATCAGAATAAAAATTTTAATTATTTAACTATAATAACAGCGCCTATCCGCATAGGAACACAGGTGATAGTAGTACACCTTAATGCAATATTACATTTTTAAAAATTCTGCAGTCAACCCCTGTACAATATACCGTACTGTAAATCGTCCTACTATGAAGAATAAAAACGTATGGAACATATTTACTATTCCATTGAAATGCGGTAGACGTACCCGGTCCATCTTTAGCAGGCGGATAATTCTTGTCATCCTTATCCTCAGACTCCTCCTCTTCCTCGTCCTCATCTTCGTCGTCATCCTTCACAGACTCAGACTCATCTGCATCTGCAGGCTGCAGGAAAACAGTGTGCACTTCCTGGATATGGGTCTTCAAGTCGTCGTATGACTCGGCGCGGAAGTCACAGCCATCACACTGCAATACCTCCATCGTTTAAAAGAGGGAGCACTCCCTGGAAAATCAGGGAAACCTGCCAAGAGGGGAAAAAGAAAAGCTATTTTAAGGACATGAAACAATCTAAAGGCAGCACATGGCTGAAAATGTCAGGAAAAAGCACAGAGGAGAAGCCTGATTTGAGTATTTATCTGCAAAGAACCACAGGCAATTCCAGGAGAGAGTTAAATAGTACGAACACTGTCTAGAGCACTTAAAGCTCGCGGACAACAGGTCTAATTAAATACTTTACTCAGTACCGTCTTCTAAAATCAGTGGCAACGACGCTTCCCTCCATAAAAATGAGCTTAATGATAATCTAACATGATTATTAATGACAACTCCTGCTGCGAACAAAGAATAATCAAGGGCAGGATGGACGACACATCGTTTCCTCATAACAAGTATGACAATGAACAGCCGAGAAGCATCCGATCAAATGTTCCTGAGTATATGCACAAAATGAGCTTTTATCCTGCAGAGCGTCATGTCATGGCCTCACGGACCATCTTTACACCACGGGATATGACAAAATACTCTACACGTTCACTGTTGAGCAAGTTACTCAGGAAGTGTAACAACCAAGCGACTACGTGGGGGTACGCAAAGCTTCTTCTGTCAAGGTGTATTTAATGCACATAATAGCAGCTCATAATAGAACACGGACTGGAGAAAAATGGCACTAAGGAAATGCCTGAGAACTTGTAATCTATTACCTTACATGCCAGTAGCAACAAATAAATTCACAACTGTTTCCACCTTTAATGTGACCTATAACCTGTACTGAGTGCTGTAATAAAAGCCAAAGGTCCTGCAACAAAGTATTAGTTTAATGGTGTGTATATTTATGCAACCAGGTTATTTTAAGTTTTTTATTTTTCCCCTTTGAAAGGTTTCAGTTTGTTTTTCAATTGCATTGTACAGGTTATAGGTCACATTAAAGGTGGAAAAAGTTGTGAATTTATTTATCTTGGTGTCAATTTTTTACATCACAAAAACCTGGCGTTTGAACAGGGGTGTGTAGACTTTTGAGATCCACTATATATACAGTATAACATAAAGTAATAAACTTATGTGATTGGATCTAACCAGGCCTAAGCACCTCAGCAAAACAAAACACACCGTGATAACAGGCTTTGACAAGAATTGAGCTGCAGAAAAATGGATAATTATATTACTACAAGTCAAATGCTTTTCATTCATCACCTCTTTTTAATAAATAGCCCTGCTATGTTTATGCCATTTCCACTGCAATATTATGGATATGATTAGACTGTAATAACTGCTGTTAAATGCATTGGTATTTTATCTAGTAGCTTTTGAACTCTTGGAAATCCACACAATGTGCTTTTCCAAAATCAATCTGAATGTGATTCCCCCAGTGGCCGTTCACCAGTACTACAGTTCACCAGTACTACACGTTCACCAGTACTATACGTTCACCAGTACTACACGTTCACCAGTACTACACGTTCACCAGTACTACCGGTACACGTGGATCTTTTGTCCCTCTCCAGTGGCTCCTGTGGCTTATTATAACAAAGAAATAATCATAAATGAAGTAAACAAAAATGATTAAGAGAACAACGAAATAGACACAATGAGCAAAATAAGCATTTTTTTCCAACGAAAAAGAGGCAATGACCCGAAATGAAGATAAAACTATAAATAATAATCTATAAAATGAAGGAAATAATCAAGAAAATGAACGAGATTAAACAATATGATGTGTACAATTCTGACAAATTAACAAAAATAAGCAAAATTGTGAAATAAATTAGAACTGTTGCAAGATTAAAACACATCTGAGTAAAATAGTCAAGTGTAATGAACAAAATAGTCAAATAAATGAATGTAAACAAGAAAATGAGTGAAACAATGCACATATTTTATAAAGGATCTTCTGTGGCTCTAGACACTTATTATTATTTTTTAAATTTTCTGTCCAAAATGACTCCTAGGCTTGTAAAGTTTGTCGAGCCCTGGTTCAGACAAATACATCTTATCTTATTTTATCTTACCTTATCTTTATCTTATCTTATTGCATCATATATTATTTGATCTTATCTTATTATATCTTATCTTAACCCTTTAACTGTCTGTTTCATGTGTGTTCATTTCATGCTAATTTTGTTTTTCTTTCTTGTTCAGTGTTGCTGATTTATTTCTTATTTTACTTACTTTTACACCAATTTGTGCGTTTTATTGCTTATTTTGTTCACTTCGGGTCATATGCTTGTATTTCAAGTTCATTTTTTGCTTGTTTTGTTCCTTTCATGTTCAATTTGGCTCATTTTGTTGCTTCATGAGTTAACTTTAAAAAAAAAAAATCTTGTTTTTGCTTATTTTGATCATTTTTGTCCATTTTGCTGCAGATTGTTTTCATTTTGCTGTATACTTTAAGTACGCCTTTCATATTATTTTCACTTTTTTATTGTTTCTGTTTATTTGATGTGTTATGTAATTCGCTTTCTGTTCCATCTTGATGCTCAGGCAGGCGGTTAAAGGGTTAATTCTGATATAATTACCCTCACTATCAGGTCAATCGGACGCGACCCTGTGTATAAACTGCAGATGTGCTGCAGCCAGAGTTAGTGTGAATTGAAGGTGAAAGGTGTAACTTCAGGAAAATTTTAAAACTCAATGAAATGACTTTTTCAATTTAACTCCTAATTTGCTAAAACGGCCGCCGTTCAGCGCGCTCGAAACACGCCAGGAAGCAGAATTCAGCTGATTCCCAGGTTCCTCAGAAGACTAAGAAGGTCCCGTTTTAAGCAGAGCACCGATTCAAGAACAATGGAGGGACTGAAGAGGGATTACCGGGTGATTTGTCCCGTTTTTATTACCTTGGGATAAGCAACAGCTGGAGAGCAGCTCCACAGCTCAGTATTTAGAGCAGACAATTCCATCAGATTGTATCGACTGCCCCGAAATCAGACCGAATGAATCAACAGAGAGATGAAGGCTTCGTGTGTTTGGGCGGGAAAAAAGTATGGAGGCTCATGAAGCTCGCACCGGTTACGGAGGAGATCATGAAATATTAACCCTTTGACGCGTGGCATCCGCTGCGCTGCACCACGCAGGTAGCGAGGTAAAGGAATTAAAAAGCGAAGCAAAATGCAATAACGTTCCGAATCAAAATGAACAAAATAATCAGGAAAAGGGAGCAAAATAGTAAGCGAAATGAATAAAAGTGAACGAGCGAAACCAATCGCAAAAATGAACCAACTCAGATGAAGAAATGAAGGAAAATAAGATGAAAAATCAACAAAATGATCTAGAGTTTGCAGAGAAAGGAGCAAAAATGAAAAATGAATAAAACAATCAAGTAAATCAACCAAATTAGATGCAAAGAGAAGAAAAATGAACAAAAACAACAAAAATTAAACCTCCGAGCTGAGTAGTTGATTGATAAGTTTGTTTTTATACATTATCAACTGCCCCTTTGGTCCGAGGTGACAGGTCAGAAGACCCGTATGACGATGCCTTCCTGTGGACCCCCCACCTGCAGGAAGCATCTGGTGCTCAATTCTGTCCATTTTTCCTTGATTATGTGGTCAATTTTTGTTTAATTTTTGTTCATGTTTTTAAAGGTTTTATTCATTTTCATTCATTCATTACCTTTTTGTTCATTTTTTGGAATATTTTATTAATTTCTTTTACTAGTCATTATGCCAGCGATTAATTCATTTGGATTTTTTGTGTTCATTTTGCTGATTATTTCACTCATATTTGTCTTAATCTCGCAAAATTTCTAATTACATTGACTAATTCTGCTCATTTTTGTTGATATTGTTTATTTGCATCAGTTTTTTCTTCACTTTGCTGATTTTTTTTTTTCCTAAGCCACATGTGGCCCCAGAGCCGAACAAGTTTAAAATAAATGAACAGATTATCCTGCTGTTCACTTGCTCCTGATCTGACCTGTCACGATTATAACAGGTACCTCCGACTGATATGATGTGTCTGTTTCCTCTATCGTTGTGTCAGTTCAGGAAAAAGATGAAACAAAACCTGAAATACAAGACGAGTGGACATGGGAAGTTGTGTACACACCCACTGGTATGTAAACACAGAGTGTGTACACTGGATCAGTTCTGCTGGAATCAGCTGAGCGACTGTGTAACTATTAAATATGGAGAGCGTGCGGCGTCTCCAGGAGCCGTGTAGCGCTCACGGCTGGATAACGCAGACCCTAAATAAAACATCACACACCTTCACTGGTAGGGCAGGGTGGCCCTTTAACTGCCTGTTCAGCGTGGGTTCATTTGGTTCATTAATATTCATTTGCTGCATATTTTGAGTTCATTTTTGCTTATTTTTAATGTATATACCTTCCTGTGGGCCCACCGCCTGCAGGAAGGGTCGTCAGGGCCTGGTGCTGAAAGCAGGGACCTGGTTGGTCCAATCCCTGGTTGCCAAAATTAGCTCCAACTGGGAGGAGGCCCTGGGGCAGACCCAGGTCATGCTGGAGGGGCTGGCCTGGGGACACCTGTGAGACCTGTTCATTAATGTTTATTTGCTGCATATTTTAAGCTCTTTTCATATATAATGTATATATTTGTTCATGCAATTGCTTATTTTGTTGATTTTGCTGCACATTTTAAGTTCATTTTTCTCATTATTCATCTTTTTTATGTTTTTGTTCATTTTACATACTATGCAATTCGATTTTTGTTCAATTTTGTTGCTTACTTTGTTTTTTCTTGTTCAGCTTGGTCCATTTTATTGCTTATTTTGTTCATTTTTGTTCATTTTGCGGCATGGATTAAGTTCATTTTTCTTACTGAGTATCATTTGTTAATGTTTTTGTTCATTTTATGTACTATGCAGTTCATATGTGTTTCATTTTGTTACTTATTTTGTTCATATTAAGTCATGTTATGTCACATTAAACAGGCAGTTAAAGGGTTAAAACACTAACTACACACTATCCCGCTTTGAAACTCAGCTGGTCTGATGTTTTCCTTCATGTACATTTCATGTCATATTGTACCGGTGTCGGTGTGATATAAAGTGTTACCGAAGCAGTTCCATAACAGATGCTTCATAACGGTTTACAGCCCAATATCTCATATATGACATTGAAGAAAAAAGTCAGCAAACAGGGCCTGGAGCCTGATCCCAGCTGACACACAAACAGTACTGAAGTAAAAGTACTGGTACATTATCATTACACTGACCCACGTAGAAGTTCACATCAATACAGATACTTGAACAAAAGTAAAAAATTATCCTGTTCAGAAAGCTACGTTGGTCATTGTTTTCCTGTTTATTTCCTGTATAGTTTTGTCCGTTTTCTTAATTTTTTTGGTTAGATTTGAAAATCTCATTCATTCTTAAAAGTGCACTCGCTTATTTTGTTCCATTTAATTCACTGTATTAAATTAGAACGTCTTCAGTCCTACTCACCAAGCTGTGGCCAAGTGGAACAGAAGCGCATGTTTTTCATCACAAATCTAACGGCGCAAAGGCCCATTTATACGCTACGCTAGTGCGTTGTTTTTCCAACGTTCAATCAATCAATCTTTATTTGTATAGTGCCAATCATAATCGCCGATCATCTCTAGGCGCGTTGTCGAACGTCACTGGCATTTATACTCCAATGGGCGTGGATTTACACAATACATCCACTAGTGGGCAGTGTGGAGTTCAGACTGTCCTCTAGTGTGGAGTTACATTGAATTTCCCTCTGGAAATACTAAGTGAAAAAATTTTTTGACATGAGTCATTACGCTCTCAAACGTCTTATTTGTTCCCTTTAATACGTGACCTGGTCCATCTCTAACTTTTTGTTCCGGCAAATAATCCAACAAATGAGTGCCGTGCTGGGGTTTGATTACATGTTGCTATGGTAACCGGTCCTCTGGTGGGGTTTTTGTTTCCAAGATGACACTAATGTATATAGTCTATGGCACAGACTGTCCCCAAAACGTCGAGCCGTTTCTGTTCATCGTTCAGTGTTTATGTTCCGTTCTGTTCTTTTTCTTCTATTCTTCCGCTGTACTGTGCGAGAGCGCCCCCACAATTTCCGGTGGCACTGCACCGTTTTCTACATTCCAGACGGACGCATGAGCCCCTCGAAAACTTGTAACGTCATGCACGCTGAGACCGGAGGGAACGACCCCATCTGTAAAGAGTAAAAAAACTACTCGAGCACACGTAAAGGATTCCTCGAGAACTACCACCCCTGGGGTCGGGGGGCGGGGCTTGTACACTGACCATCCAAAAAGTCACACTGTAAAACTGTGCTAGAACACCTTTAATACTGATAAAGCCACACGCATCATTTGCATAAGCATGTGAATGTATTTCTGTCCGTAGTCAAATACATTCTTGTCGTGCAGCTTCTCAGAATGTGTGGCTGCTAATCCGCGGTGAAAAGGACGGTGCTACTGTCCCTATCTGAGCCCCCTGAATTATCATGGAATATGAAAATGCCATCACGGGAAAAAAAAGAATCCACGGACGGAAAAAACCAATGAGATGCTCCTCACTGGATCATTTTGCATTAGGGAGCTGAAACATAGAGTATTAATCATTGCAGTAATTATCCAGAATCTGAACCATTTTATGAGTTAAATCCAGGCGGCCACTTCTTTTGGACAGACAGTGTATATTAAAGACACGCTACGTTGCTTCGGTCTGACTCTGAATCTCAAACCACTGATCTGCTTCTGAAACCAAACATTTTCCAGCGAGATCCAGCAACAGACAGTTGGGACTTCCACATTTCTCCCACACACAAATGACCGGCTCCATGTGAGCGGGCCGATCTGCCAGCATGTCCCTGAGCAACCAGGGATCCATTGTTGTCCAGGGTTAGGTTACACACTCACCACGGGGGCCCCACCCAGCTCTCTTGGCAGTTCGCTGCTGTTTTGAACAAAGTTACCGTCTAACGCCAGCTTCCTTGACAGGGATATCAAGAGAATCCTTTTTGGAGGAGGAGGGGAGAGGAATGCCCAGGCAGGGGGGGGGGGCCTCCTACACAACCACCATCTGCCTCGGAGTTGGCTGTGTCTTTTCAGCCAGCCAGTCCCTGCGCCACACCAAGTTAATGGGTGAGATTGTGTAACTGCTTTCATGGAGTCAGCTGGGGCTCGAACAGGCAGTGACTGAGCTGCTCAGATCCTCCTCTGAGCCGAGCTTCAAGGGCAGCCATTTTAGGAGCTGACTGTGTGTGCTTAGGTGTTCAGCCAGCACACAACATGGACCCACAGACCTGATCCTCTTCCTCAAAGGCAGGCAGCCTGTCACTGGAGAGCTGCTGACAGAAATCTATCTGCCAGATGTACGGCACTGTACCCGAGCCCTCTGCCCACGCAGACCAGCAGAAAACATCTCGCACTCTCGCCAGACCAACTTTTCATTTCTCAAGGACAATATCGCTCTCGCTGAGAGATTTTCAGAGAAATACTAGAGTTCCGGTTCCAAAGAAAGACAGACTAGGTCAGAGCAAGTGGCATTTACCAATAATTTGTGGAAAAAGTCAGAGAGAAATTTAAAGCAAATAGGTTTTGCGGAAGCTGCCAACTATCCTCCACAAGGGGGTCTAAAAATGTGAGGCATGTCTGAACTTCTTTATCTCAGAGCTCTGCAGCCCGGAGCCGCGAGGAGAAACCGAGAAGGGGCAGAAAGAGAGAGAGAGAGAGGAAGGGTGGGAGGAGGGCAGCAAAAGAGCATGCACGAGGAAGCCACCTGGAAGACCTTCAGTGGAAAGCGGAGAAGACAAAGCCATCAGACTGGGCTCCCCAGATTCCAAAGTCTACTGACATTTGTTAATCACCAACCGGTCTCTCTGCATTGGCGAGCTGTGCCAGCGGTCACACCCTCTACTCAAACCGGCTGACAGCAGCTGCTCGGCCTGAAAGAGGGCCTTTGAATAAGCCAGCATTAAGCTGATTAGAAGTACAGAGGTTTTGTCTTTAACTGTTGGTTAGTGCTACCGGGGAGAGTGAGCGCCATGCGTGGATGTGTTACAATACACGAGCAGACAATTCATCTGGCAAACAAGACAGGACGTGAGTCTTGTCAACCTGCTGAGCTTCAATAATTAATGACCCATTGATTGAAAATGACAGCCTGCTTTTAAAGGAAAAAATGCCACGGCAATAATAGCCTGGGCTGTGGAAATTGATTTTTTTTTTCTTCCCCCCAAGATGAGATGACAACATCAGGGAGAAATCAATACATTTTTGTTTCAAAAAAGTTATTTTTTTTAAAAAAAAAAGAGAGAGGAATGAGTGTGACGCCAGACACATAATAGATTGTATTCGTCCAACCTGCAATCTTCAGCTTCACAATGGGAACCTGCGCTCTAAATATTCCACCATTCTTCTCAACATGACAGCATTCTTCATTTGACAGGTGTCGCAAACAGTATATTCTGAATTAATCACGTTTTCATCCTCTGACTAATGGGTTCTGACGTTAATCCAGTATTATTGAGGGTCTTTGGATGTGGCTACGTTGGCGATTTGTGTCTAGTTTGCTTATTTGTGCTCAACTGGAGAGGACACTCTGCACAACAGTTCGCATTTCCTGTCAAAGGGAGAAAGAGACACACTTGTATTTGCTTCACGGAGACACGTCATGCATTTTCTGGCATAATCTTTAAAACTTCTGGACCCTAGCGATGACATAAATGAAGTTTTTTAGCTTCAAAATCCTGGTTTGGTCCCTCGTTCTGATTGGTCATTTGTCTTTTGGAGTCATAGCGGGTCAGACCAATTAGAGTCCACTGGGTGGGGCTTATGCAAATGAGACATGGCACCAGTAGGGACTGCTATGACGTAAGACATGCTGACCTGAGTCCAAGTGGGCGGGGCCTAGGCCTCAGGCTGAGGTGATTGACAGGAGGAGAATGTAAATTACAGGTTTTCAGTCAGATTCTGTGGAACTGGATCAGAAAACCTAGTGCAACATTATTTTAGGCACAGAAACGTGATTTTCCATAATACGTCCCCTTTGACACATCATGAAGGCTTCACACAAAGGAAGATAAAAATGTATCTTTTGTAAGGGTACACAAGAATATTAACAGGATAATTGTTTTTGTAGGCCACGTAAAACCGTTTCTTTTGCATTTTGTCTCATTCACAATAAGGGGAAAATATGCAGACAGCCAGCGTTCTCCAGGTTTGACTCAGACGAGAGAAAACGGCAAAGAAAGAATCCCATTGTTTCTGCAGAGAAGGTTGCGTCAGAGGACCAGCGAGACTTTGCGCAGACGGGAGAAGACAGAGCCGGAGATGGAGAAGACGACTCCCATCCACTGACGTCAGCGGCCCCGGAGAACTCGGCACATCTGAACGTACGCATTACATCTGGATCACGCAACGCACCATGACACCGTGACATCACGGAGTCGAATCGCCACCTCCCCGACCCCGTACGGAAACACCCTTAAAGACAGAAGCACGGTTACTTCTGGGCCGATTTGAATCGGGTTCACGCCTGCCTCTCTTTACACATACACCGTAGGTTATAACTCAGAAATGTGGCTTAATATTAAATCACACTGTTACTGACACATAATAACCTGCAGTACAACTGTAACATCATATAACTGTAGTAAAATATCCATCACGACATTCGCTGACACAAAATACAGCTTTTAAGGTTCTTCTGATTGTTTTCTCATATATTTAACACCGGGAACAAGACGTTTACCAGGCAGTTATGAAGAAAGCAAACAAAAAAAAAAAAATTGTCACTTTCCGCAAGCGCCGTTAACGAGAAATCTGCCACAGTGCTGCAAATTTTAATGACAGTAAGATGTTAAGATGGAAAGCGTTTTATTATTACTGACGACAGCCAACAGGGTGCACAGCGTTAATTATTAAATACAGGATTATTATCTGATAATTAATAATTACAGGATGAGTGCTGAATTGAATATCTGAGTCATATGAAGCCCATAAAGTAGAAAATTTGTATTAGTTTTATCTAATGCAAACAAGATAATTAAAATATTAAATAATCTTAATTGGACGAGATAAGTGTCTTGTTTGCACAAAATAATTAATTTCTTCGTACAGAATATGGGGAATTTGTTAAATATTTTTATGGGCACAGGACAAAAAAAATACTCGTGAGGACGTTAGAACTGGCTTCATAATGTCACAAGAAGAATTTTATTTTTAAAAAAATAAGATGAATGAAGAATCAATAAACCTGGAACTGGCTTCATCTCCAATTCCATAAAAATTGAGCCATAAATGACACAGATGTTGAAAGTGAGACATTTTACCATTTCGTGGAAAATATGAGCTCATCTTGAATTTGATGGCTGCAACACATCTCAAAAAAGTTGGACCAGGGTGGTGACATGTTTCCAATTGTGTATCATCTCCTGTGTGCAAACGTCTGGACGTGACGAGACGAGCTGGAGTTTCAGGAGGGACATTTTTTCCGGTTCTTGTCTGATGCAGGATTGAGATGATGCGGGATGTGGTATAACATCAACTTGCTGAAATATTCCTGTCACCTTTAGCTGTACCTTATTTTGCCTTTGGATGGAAATGGATCTGAAACCTCTACGTACATCTCAGCATCGACGCAGACTTTCGATTTGCTCCAATGACTTTTCCAGCCTTTTGTTGCCTCTGTTCCAACTTTTTTGAGATGTGCTGCCGCTGCCTTCGAATTCAAAAGCAGCTCATATTTTCAGGGAAATGGTTAAAAAAGTCTCAGTTTAACATCTGATATGTGCTTTATGTTCTATGAGGAATCAGAGTTGCATTAGATTCATTTTCTATCCTTTGAAGCAGGGCTCTCAAACTCGTGCCGTAGACGGTTTTCTGTCCAACCGGTCAGGTGGCAGGTGATTTCACTGATCAGCGATCAATAGGGACCAGCTAATCAGTCAAATCTGCTTGTTGGGGGCTGGTTGGAGGGAAAACCTGCAGGGTCTTGGCCTCCATGGCATGAGTTCCAGACCCCAGGGACAGAGGTGGCTAGTAGTCCTTTAACTTGAGTAGTTTATTTACAGTATTTATATTTTTTTACATAAACTGTACTTTTAAGAGTGGTGGTTTGGTTGTTTACTTTTTACTCTCAGTTACATTTTTGATGAAAAAAGTGCTTGTACTCTAGTTACAGTTGGCCACAGCTCAATGAGCGCAAGTAAAAAAGGTTATTTAAAAAATGACAGAGCAATAAATTCAAATTTAAAAAAAATTTTAAATTACCACCAATTTACAAATGTAACCCAGATGAACAAAATGAGCATCAGAACGAGCAAAAATAACCATGAAAACATGCCGACTCCAGGCAGAAAGGCCCGTCGTCACATTCTGTTCCTGGTTACATTTCACACAACGTCCCAGCTTCTATGGAACCGGGGTTGTAGTCTGACATTTCTCGACACGGAGCCCGACAAGTATGTACCAATCCCATTTCATGAAAAATCACCACGGCTCAACCTAAGGAAGGACGCATCCGAAACGCAGCCGTTACCGAAAAAGCAGCAAGTTCTACACATTTTACGGCTCGGTCTCATCGTACGAGTCCACAGCAACATCTCACGTGTGACATGATGCCCACTGAAGTCTTTGTGATATATTTGGATGAACTATGTGACACTGACCTTGTCGACACGCTCCAGGGTGATAAATATGGAACGAGCAGCAGTTTGGATGGTTATGGGTCACTTCCTCCTTTAACACTACGCCATGCATGTTTTCTCCTCGGTGTGTATTATTGCCCCTCCATCCTGTGTTCAAAAAGTGCTCACCCACCCTTGTTATCACACTTGTTTGGAGCCTGGTAAACATTTAACGGCACACAATCTGCTTTTTCCTGAATGAGCCAACTCTGCCCACGTGTTTCTCCGTTTATTTCGGCTCCAAAATGAAAACTAAGAATCTGTCAAAAAGAGCATTTTACAAACACTTGAGTAGTTTTGTCGATTCTGATAGAATAGGGCACAGTCAGTGTTGTGATCAGCTGTCATTTTAAACCAGTCGCTTTCATTTTCCTGTCATCTCGAGTCCATTGTTAGATAACGTTCAGCTCCAATGCTCAAAAGTTTTAGAACACCCCCCTTTTTGATTTTTTTTTTTTTGTTAAATTTCAAGCAGTTCAAGTTGAATGAATAAAGCTAAGTGCTGAACTGCTAAAAAAAACATAAGGTTACCCAAAACTGAAAAACATTGTAAATTTCAGAATTATACAAAAAAGCCTTTTTTGAGGAACAAGACGTGTTAACAACTCGAAGCTGTTCTGCACCGATGAAGGTTGATAAAAACTTGAACGTTGGTGAAATTAATCAAGTTTGTCTGATTAACCCATTCAATTCTAAATTTTTCTCTGCACAATAAGTGTATGCATTTCACTCCCAACACATGTCATACTGTATATTAATTTTTTTCATTTCATGTTGGTTACGTTAGTGTAGATGTAGGTTTTACACCTGGCAACAACTGTTGCTGGTGGGAAGTGCATAGTCTAAATTTACACAAATTCTTTGATTTGACCTATTTTCACATATCAGACATTACATTGTTTGTCATTTCATCCATAAGGCTCAGTGAGGTGAAAAGGTTTTCATACAAAAATGTGCATCGTGGAGAAACTTCTGCTTGTTCAGCCAGACCAAGGACGACGCTGGAGTCCTGTCCTAATCCAGTTTCAGGTGATGTGATGATGCATGTGGACTCCGTGTGAATCATGGACCCTGTGGGTGAAACAAGGCTCCACAACTGGTTTGTCCCTGATAAACTGCTTGCATCATCTTGTAGGAGTCATTCAGTCACTGAAGATGCGACGCATGTGACTGTGATGTAGCACACGTCACTTTGGGTTCTTTTATGTCTTTCATGTGATTCAAAACCTCTGATAGTTTTAAGCTGTGTAAAAAAAAAAAAAAAAAAACACACAAGATAAATAGAATAGACAGACAGCTTTTGACATCTAGTATAACACTATGACTGTGTGTTTACAGTGGGGACAATAATTATTGGGAAATGTAAAGATGTGCAAGTTCACCCATTTAAAAAGATAAGAGAGGTTTGTAATTTTCATCATAGGTTCACATCAAGCTTGAGAGAC
>JAQQAE010002871.1:0-21375 GCA_029823295.1 Pseudamia nigra | reverse complement strand
CATCCCCCTAAGTTCAGATGCCGTGTTCCGGGATGCCCGGTGCGCCCCTTCCCTTTGGGCCGGCGTGAGCCTGGCGCCGCTGCCAGATTCAATCCAAATTTCCAGTCCAGTCGACAGAAGGAAGTGCAACGACGATCAGGGGTTACTCTTACCCCAGAAAGGTCTTTGTGTGAATTCTTCTCAACAGGGTATGATAGTTGCTGCTTCCTTAACTCCTCAAACTACCTGCAAGTCTTCCAGCTAATGTCCTCTCCCTATACCGGGTCAGGACCTTTAATTATGCGGGCTCCACCTCTGTCTTCTTTCCTGTTACATCTGGCATAATGTCTTGATTCCTATGGTTTTCAGTAGTTGTACAGACCGGATTATGGGGAGGGTGGCAAGCAGGACAAGCTGTAAGACCTTGTTCGTAAGGAAAGGTCACTCATCTTGACTTAATGATGCTGTTGCAGAAACTGTGGATATTGTCACAGAAGTACTTGAAACAGCGATCGAGGAGGCAGAACTGGTCCGACTTTGTGCCAGATGAGACCTGCTTAATCCAGGAGCAATAAACTGTGTATTTGTGCTGAGTATTAAAATAACTGGCAATTAGAGAATGAAAAAGGCTGCAGCTTCTCTTTCATACAATAATTAGCCCACGTTCACTACTGCTTGCATACATTATATGTCCTTTAAAGTCGGTCGCACATAGAGAAACGCGACTCACCTTCGTCTCAACTCAACTGGAAATCTGCTTGATGCGCGGTGGTTCCTGACCCACCTTTTTCAGTCTCGACGACGTCCCGACAGACGTCGTGCCCATTCAACATGTTGAATTGCCAGGACTCGGTTTCGGTGACGAGTCTACTTCACGACTTTCAGAATGTTTGGCCATGCGGACAATAGGTGGCATGATGCAATCAACGTTAACTGTCGATAGGTGGCGCCAGTTACCAGACGGGAGTCAAGCGCGCCAGAAGGGAGAGCTCGCGGCTCGCCACCTCTAGCGGCTGTCAGTGTGACATACGCCCTATACTCGAATTTCTTTAATATAAAAGTCGCTTTGATATATTTGTCGTTCCCCTAGCCAGACTACGCAAAAAAACGCGACTTGTAATCCGGAAAATGGTTCATAATAAAGTGTATTAGGATCATATCTTGCCTCATATTAGCGTCTATCCCAAAAGTCATGGCTTTGCATTTCTGTGATTATGGTTTCAAACCTGCACTGCTCGGCTTTGCTGAAGCTAATTTCCTTTTATTCGGAATAGGAAGCGTTCAGACCAAAACATTCCACTGAACGTTAAATATCCTATCCTGGCCTACAATGCATAAAATTCCTCAGATATAATCGTGTATAACTCTTCAGCGAGTAGACCATCTGTGACGCAGTCCAACCAAAGTCACCCTTGAGGTTTGCCAAACTCCGGACACACTCCTGTACGACACAAAGTGGCTTATATGGGAGGAAAATGCTGAGCTAGTCCAATTTGATAATGGCTCTTCAGTCTGCTGTGCTGGTCAATCTTTCACACACTTGTTTCTGCCAAAGATTATCTACACGTACAGGGATAAATTTTAGGATCTACATGGATGTGCCTTATTCTTGCTTCCCTGTTTCTCTTCATCCTGGGGCTTGTGGACATGTAACATGTAGAACTACTGTAACCTTTGTTGATAAATCAGTGAACCTAGAAATATAAAGCTTGTAAAACTACAGGCGGACAATAAAATTACACTGGTATTTTATGAGCTATTGCATATTTTTTATTCTTGGCTTGGTTAATATGAACTTTTTTTTTTAACCAGATTAATACCGAGGGTTTAATGGCAGCCAGGTTTGTTTTTTTTCTAACCACTTCACATTTTTTTCTAAAGCATGTTGTCTTTTGGATGCTGTTGTTAGGAACTGACTCTCTGTGGTCACAATGTAATTACCGTGTTTTCCGGAATATAAGTTGCACTTTTTTTCATTGTCTGGCCAGGGGTGCGACTTGTATATTAAAGCATTTTACGCGTTAGTTATTTTCACACTGAGAGCGCAGCCTCACGCCGTGTAACTTTCCAGCAAGTCATCAGACGGATCGACGAGGCATGGACTTGAGTGACAAACGAAACCATCCTGTCGGGATCAGAAAGGCCGGAATAATCGGGAACGGAACTGATGCTGAGTCTACGACAGCGGCAGAGGAGGAAGCGGTGCTTCATCTTCCTCCGGAGTTGGCGGAGTTGTTCAGAAGCGATACAGAGGATGAAGAATTTAAAGGATTTAGCAATTAGGAGTGAGATCGTGAGTTTGGTGAACTTGTTAGATTATGTTCTTTATGCTACAGTTATGTGAACATAATATATTAACAGTTATTCACATATGAGATGCCTGTTCGACCTGTTGTTCTCTATTATTACTACAACTTGCCTTTTAAGATGAAATGTCTGTTCTTGGCGTTGGATTTTGTAAAATAAATTTCCCCCCAAAAATGTGACGTATAGTCCAGTCCAACTTATGTATGTTTTTTTTTTTTTCTTCATTATGCATTTTTTTATTTTTGCGACTTATACTCAGGAGCGACATATAGATACGGTA
Organism: Pseudamia nigra; assembly: GCA_029823295.1. Classification (NCBI taxonomy): domain Eukaryota; kingdom Metazoa; phylum Chordata; class Actinopteri; order Kurtiformes; family Apogonidae; genus Pseudamia; species Pseudamia nigra. Next base: position 18,809 of record JAQQAE010002871.1, on the reverse strand, counting down.
CATAAGATTTCCTTAATGTTTCCTCCAGACAGACACAGCTTCTTCTCTTAAACATTTAAATCTCTATTAAGTTGGGTTGCATTTGTGGCAGACATTTTTATGTCAAATCACAGTACGTAATGGTGTTAATACATAAAGCAAAACATGTACTGGCACTGTGGTAGTATCCACTTCATTAGGCAGTTCCAAGTCCTGTGTCTGGGACAAAAATAGGTCAAAATACAATCCATTTTGAGACAGTCTTCCTAAAATGATCTTCAAGACTGGTCTTAAGATCAAAATCATTCTCAATCTGTAATATCAACAAACTGCAGTAACCAAATTTGTCAATATCCATTATTTGAATAAAATAGACATATACATGCATAAACACGTGTGTGTGTGTGTATATATAAAAACTCAGGTAAGCAAAGACAGGAGATAAATTTACTATAAGCAGTAGATTACAACACACAGTTTGCTCTTAGGCTTTTTTCACATCATTATAAACGATGATTAATTATAATCATTCATTCATTGCCCAGCTCATATTGAATGTTAAAACATGAATAGATTTAATTACCATTTATCTAGACTATAGCTCAAGTTCATAGGAGTTTATGAAGGTCACTATATCTCTCGAAGTCCTGCATTTCCAACTCGTGAAGAACATCTTTCTGTACTTCTACATGTCTGGCCACAAGGTGTCAGTAGTGTTCCATAGTTTTCCTGTTGCTGCTGCATTAGCTGAGAGGAGGGAGGTGGTCTGTGAATCTGGGGCACCCTGCTTCCAGCTGATGAGAGCGAGGAGGGATGAAGGCACAGTTTGATCACAGCTTGCTGGCCATGTCGCAACAGGGAGAGAGAAGGAGGAAAATCCCCATCACCGCGTCAAAGGCAGCAACAACAACAAGGCTGCGTCTTCAAACACCGTGCAGTATCTCTGGAGACATCCTCCAATCTGTGTATTCACACATTCCCAACATGCATCCTTTATACGAGTCGGTTCAATTAGAAATGACATAATTCTCCTCAACTTGTACATACACAACTGCGAAGAAAAAAAGCCCCCCTTGTGTGTTTTCTGCCCAAGTGTGTGCACGATGATGCTAATGCTCACGTGGAGGTTCTGGAGGGTTCTCGGAGCCACCATGGTGACGAGTCAGGTCCTGACGGATGAACTGGGCTGGCCATCTTCAGCACATCTATACTTAATGAGTAACCAGAACTGGAGGGTCATTGGGACGTGTTTACTGCAACACTGGGGCTAATTATACCGTGAAAGTGTCATACTATGCTAAATTACTTATATCCCTTCCCCTCTGCTTATGCATGTGGTTGTATGTGCATGTGTATCGTTAATGTGTGTGTGTGTGTTTTTTCCCCTGGGAGAATGAGACCATGGATGTGTGAGTCGCTTTGTGCATGCATGCATGTGCTGCAAGCCGGGCCTGTGCGTGGGCACGTACTTTTGATACTGATTGTGTAAGAGAATGCTAAATGCACACATCTTTAAGTTGACATCAAAACGATGTGGCAAGCAAGCTCATCGCCAAAACAGACTGAGCGAGAGAACGAGAGCGTCAGAGACGGAGAGAGGGAGGTGAATTCGGATAGGTCGGGCCTTAGCCTGCGACCTGTGCCCTGGATAAGGCTGGTATCACCTGTCCAGGTGTGTCACTGGCACTGCCCTCGTACTCCCAATTAGCATCCAAGGTATAGCAACGCCTTTATCTAACACTGTCTAGACGCTTCTTGCGGCAAGTTCTCTGAAGATAGGGTGCAATTTGCTCTCCTCGTTGGAATCTAATTATACTGCAGGTGTGAAAGAAAGTTACAGTGTGGTTTGTAGTGTTAATGTGATTGTATGCATGGATATTAATCCAGGTCTGTGACGTTTTAAAGCAGTCGTTGGAAGAACTTTTCACTGTAGGTGTTCGATGGGCCACCAAAGCCCACAAGGCAACCATGCCAATAAAATGTCTTTAAGTTTGTTATATTTTAAATGAAGTTCTGTTTAAGAAAAAGGTCTATCTTACACAGCAGTGGGAAAAACAATGCACACCTCGGTATTTATCCTCTGCTGACTTCTTTTGTCGTCAGCGGGGAATAAAATTTGAATAGGTTTTTCATCTAGAAATTTGCAAAACACTAAATTCTCAGGTTGACTTGAACTGTGGGCAGTGTCTTGGTTTCATGGGGATTCTTACATCCTGGAGAAGAAAGAAGGATAAATTATTAAAGTAATTAAAGTTGTCCTAAGGTGCTGCTGATCCATATTTGGATTTTCAAGTTTTCCTCCAGCGGGGGTAGTGCATACTGCACCGTGAAATCCTCCACGGTGTCACTTCTGTCCTTGCAGACTTCTGAACAGCCTTCTGAACAGTCATTCAGTCCGGGCGGTAACGTTATTTTTTTTGATTGCTTTCCATTTCGCCTCAGCCTCTTCAGCTCAACACGGTAATAACGAGTTAACATATCACAAGCTAAAGTAATCGATCCTTCCGGATGTTTTCCTACACAAATCAAAAGACATGCACGTGCTTATCTCGAGCCATTTTCTCCAGACCTGGATTCATAGCTATTGATCTGTTAATTTGAGCATTTAAATCTGTTGATTAGGCAAAACTGGCAGAAGGTTTCAGAAGCATTATGATTGTACGGGTTGACCTAGAGATCTACATAGTATTTCTTTTGTCTGTGACACAGTGTTATTAAGGTGTATGCCTCAGTGGTTTCTCCTTGTCATGGCAAGTTTGACGAATTTATTTTTAACCTCCCTTTCCTGAAAGTAGCTGAGGTGGCTGCGTCCTGTGCCCCTCTTGTGGAAACTGCCAGTTTATCCCCATTAGGCCGTTGGCTCTGAAGCAGTTATTCATCACGACTACCTGTTCTGTAAACAGCTACAGTGCCATGAAAAAGTATTTGCCCCTTTCCTGATTTCTTCCTTTTTTTTGGTCACATTTAAATGTTTCAGATCATCACATACATTTTAATATTAGACAAAGATGACCCGAGTCAGCACAAAATGCAGTTTTTAAATGATGATTTCATTTATTAAGGCAAAAAAAAAAACTATTCCAACCTATAGTACCTGGCCCCGTGTGGAAAAATAGTAACTGGTTGTTCATTCTTGGTGGCAACGAATGCAATCAGTCATTAGCAGTAACTGGCAATGTGTGTTTCACGTCACTGTGGAGGGATTTTGGCCCACTCTTCTTTACAGAATTTAGGTTTTTGAGCATGAATTACCTATTTAAGGTCATGCAACAACATCTCAATCAGTTTTAAGTTCAGACTTTGACGAGGCCACTTTAAAAACTTCATTTTGAGTTTTTAAACTATTTGGGGGTGTGTTTCTGTCAGTATCCTGTTGCATAACCCAACAGCACTTGAAACTGAGGTTGTGAACTGACAGCCAGACATTTTCCTTCAGGATTTTCTGGTTAAGAGCATAATTCATGGTTCCATCAATTACAGCAAGTCATTCAGGTTCTGAAACATCAAACAGCCCCTGACCATCACATGCCACCACTGTGTTTGACTGTTGGTATGATATTCTTTTTAAAAAGTGCTGTTAGTTTTAAGCCAGATTTTATTGGGCGCACACCTTCCTAAAAGGTTCAACTTTTGTCTCGTCAATCCACAAAATATTTTTCCAAAAGTCTTGGGGGTCATCAAGATGTTTGTTGGCAAATGTGATACCAGTCTTTGTGTTCTTTTTGGTCAGCCGTGTACCGTGGAACTCCCCCACGGATGCCATTGTTGTTGAATCATGAACACTGGTCTTAACTGAGGTCAGTGAAGCCTGCAGTTCTTTGGATGTTGTTCTGGGTTCTTTTGTGATCTCATGGATGAGTAATTGATGCATTCTTAGTGCAATTTTAGTAAGCCAGGAACTTCTGGGACAGTTCACCACTCTTCCATTTTTTGCCCTTTTTTGGAAAATGGTTCTCAAAATGCTTCGATGGATTCCCAAAGCCTTCAAAATGTTTTTGTATCTCTTTCCTGACTGATGACTCACTGTTTCTGGTCCCAAATGTCTCTAAATCGTGGCATGATCTGTTGCTTTTTGTGATCTTTGCATCATTTTATTCTATTTGGTTAATTCCTTGATCCAACAGGTGTGGCTAGTGGAAATGAACTCAGCTTTCCAAAAATGGGATTAATCACAATTAATTTACAATTTTTTCACATACGGTGGGCACGTTTGCATAGTTTTTCCCTTATTAAATGAAAATATTTTTTAAAAACTTCCTTTTGGTTGTCCTTGTTTAATATTAAAATTTGTTTGATGATCTGAAACATAGTGTGAGATATTTCCAAAAAATCAGAAATTAGGATGGGGGCAAAACTTTTTTGTGGCACTCCAAAACCCCTGTCAGACCAACAACTTGGGATGGACCCGGGTTAGCCGACTCGGGTCCGACTCTGCTTTTGTCACTGTTTACCAAGTCAGTTAACATGGGTCATGGCATTTCAGACCGGACCCAGGACAGACCCCTGTCGATGCATACTAATAAAGTTCGTGGCTAAAAATGGGTGGGTGGGCAATCCATCATCTTCATGGACAGACAACACGTTATGTTTCCGTCCGGCACCACTGGAGGAGAGCTGCACAAGATTGGCAAGGGCTATGTGTCTGAATCCTGTGACATATCGCATTCACCCAACACCGCTCCTATTTTTGTTGTGGTCATGGATCTTGGCGTACTGGTTTTCAGTGCCTTCGGTGTATTGGTAACCTGTCCACGGGACCAGATTCCTCTCTGGATCATCAGCTGCGTTGTGTTGACGTACACCACGTTGTCCCTCACTGTCCCGGTCAGCTGCCTGGTCATTTCCTCTTCTCTACTTCCAGTGATGAACTCCAGAACCCTTAATCTTGCCAGATGTCCATACTTTTTGGTCAAAATTTGTTTCCAAGCTACAGTTATATCATTGCAGTGTGCCTTCATTCCTAATAAATACAATTCATTTGTCCCATGTCCCGCATTGCGCACCCCAGCTGTTACCTTTCACACTGCAGTCAACCCAGGTCGGACCCTCCTCTCGACCCAGGTCGCCAAGCAGGGCTGGCTAACCCGAGTTAACTGGGTCCAACATGGGTTGGAGTTTGGTCTGAAAGTGGTGTAAGTGGGTGAAACACTCATAATCCCTTTCACATTCACCTAATATATGTCTGAGTTGATCTGGGAGGTTGTACCTTGCCAGGCCTTGAATAAAACCATTTGTTTAAGGTACATGATGGCTCATGCTCAGTGTTTTTATACTGACCTCTGCAGGGGACGCGCAGATGAAAGACTGAATCATCTTTTCCCTCCATGAGCTGTGGCGTAATTTTCAACTTGCAGCACTTTTTCTGCTTTACACAGTGTTGTTGGCGACCACCTCAGTGCTGTCCTGCATGTGTGTCTCATGGTTGTGCATAAGAAGCAATTTAACTGTTTGTGTACGGTCAATAAAGAACATAGCAGTGGCCTTGTTAATGTCCAGATAACAGTCCATCACAATATGACACATTTTGTGTAAATTGAATGAGTAAGACAAAGTAAACGCCTAGTAATTACTGTATTTTCCGGATTACAAGTCGTGGTTTTTTGCATAGTCTGGCTAGGGGAGCGACTTGTATAGTAAATAAATTCGACTATAGGGTGTTTGTCACACTGACAGCCGTTAGACGTCGCTCTAGGCTTGTGTACCTTCATCTGCCGCATCTGTATTACTGACTATTTAAAATGTAGACATTACCGGTAACAACCGTACCTTCCATCAGCTTAACACCGAACGTGTCGGTACCATCACTTACCCGGTGAGGCGGGGAGGCGAGCCGCGAGCTCTCGCTTCTGGCATCAAGCGCGCTTGACGAGCGTTCCCCGAACAAATGCGGCCTGTTCTGCAGAGCGACTAATACACGTTTTTTTCTTCTTCATTATGCATTTTTTGGCTTGTGCGACTAATATTCCAGAGCGACTTACCACCCGGAAAATACGGTAATGTACATTTTGAAGCATATAAATGAAAAAACTACTATCTGATGATTTTCTCATTTTAATTAAAGAGAGACAGAATGTAAATATTCCTTTCAAATTACTCATATAGTCATAAAAATTTTGCTATTTGTATAATAAGTAAATCATAGAATGTGATTGATTGTGTTCTGAGCCATGTTCACTCTCTTCTGTGTTTGTTTGTGTTGAACCTTCATGCAAATGTTCCTGCTGGAAATGTGCTATTTTGAACAGTGCAAAGTGTCGCTGAAGGTATAAAACGAATCCGCATTTTTGTATAGACCGCATTCTGTGCAGGTTCCCCGTTAAACATCTTAACTTGGGTTTTAAAGAGCCATTCGACGACGTTGGGAATGTAGCTCTTAGCTCATGTTTTGGAGCGGTCCGTGGCATATGTTTGGACAGGTGACATGCCAATCAACGCAGCTTGCAACCTCAAAGGTGCATGAGCTCATGCACTCACTCAGGCACAGAGTGGAAAACAGTCATAGTGGTATTTAGAAAGTGTAGCTTATCGAAGTACAGGATGACTGAGGCGCCTTACGTTTCAGATTCCTTCCATGTCTGGCACAGGTAAGAAAAGAACAGACGTACTAGCTTGACAACTGTGAGGTTGTAAGCTGTGCTGCCTGGCAGGTCGGCTGTTTAATCATCTGTATCGATTTACCGCAAATGAAAGGCTGCTAGTTTTTCTCCCAAAATTGTCGACTGAAACCTTAACCCTCATCTCGTTTTCGGGTCAAATTGACCCTTGGTCATATATTCGTAAAGAGAAGGTGTGTTGTGTGGAAACGCCAGGGAGCAGAATCAGTACTACAGTAAAAGTAAGTAGAAGTAGTCATAAATAAAAGTACTTTAGGTAGCGAGTAACTTTACAGCACAGAACAGATTAATTTCATCTTTTTTTGTTTGTTTTATTTATTGTTTTAACCTGTTTTTGCTCCGTTTTTTCATCATATTCATTTTTGCTTGTTTACTGCTTATTTTTTTGTTTCATTTTGTTGCTTATTTCGTTGGTTTTTCCAGGATGACTTTTCATTTTTCCTTCACATTTGTTCATTTTCTTGGTTATTTTTGTTAAACTTGTTGTTCTTTGTTCATTTTATGGATAGCTTTTATTCTTGTTGTGCAGTTTTGTTGATATTGATGATTATTTTGTTTCATTTTGTGAATAATTTTGCTCATTTTCTTGGTTATTTTGTTCAGTATGAAGATAATTTTCACCCTTTTTTTTACTTCAATGTTCATTGTTTTCATTTTTAAGTATTTTGGTTTTTTTTGGTGATGATTTTGTTCCATTTTATCCCACAAGACACATTTTCTCTTTACAAATATATGACAAATGGGTCGACACGAGGGTTAAAGATCCTCTATCTTAACACTTAGTTATATCTACAGTATGTTGCTTATGTCTGTCAATTAAAGGCTTCCGTTTGGGTGTTAATTAGATTTTTCCTTTCCACACTCTGATTTCACAGAGAGGTGTCAATGTTGGCTGCTATGCTTCCTCTTTCACTGTGTGTATATGTATAACTTTTTTTTTTTTTACCTTTTTAGCTTATATTTCACTTGCGTCACAAGAGACTTTTCACTTAAATTTCATTGTACATGTGTATAATGACAATAAAGGCATTCTATTCTATTCATACCTGCCCACTTTGAATCAGTAAATGGTTGATGCCTCATTTGTCTCACATGAAGAAGAAAAGAACCACATGAAATAATTGCACAAAACCAGGAACATTATATAAAGAAGCTTTATGTAATACAGCCTGTGAGTAATGAGTAATCTGCATTTAAATGTAGTTTAAAAATGTTCTGGATTGTTTAGTGAGTGAACATTAATGTGATGTAGATTCTGTTCCTCTGAGGTGTGGAAATGTTCACCGCAGACTCGGGTTAGAAATGGTGCGAGCACAGGAAGGCTCCGTCCGATATGAAAGATCAGAAAATACTGATTGTGCCCAACACTTCTGCAATCGTGGTCACTGGCCAGTCGGTCCAGATCCCGGAAACCGAAATTCACTGTGCATGCAGTTATTTTTGTTTACAGTCAGCTGGAGGTGCAACATTTGAATCTATGAGAAATTCAGTGTGGTTCTGATCCTAAAAGCTGCACCATAACAATAAAGGCTTTGGGTTAAATAGCTTGGACCCGATCCATTTCCAAAACAAACCGCAAAGTCTTTTTCAAGAAGCCAGTATGAGAAGAAGGCTTGGCTAACTGCTTACGACGAAGCTGGCCTTGTTTTTTGGCCTCGTGTGTCATCTGTCAGGAACCGAACAAATGTGGATTCAATCAGGTATAACGGATATAAAACATTTTCCTGAAAAACGGAAAAATGTATTTTTTATTTTAATCTAATCTTTTAGAACAGTGCTGTGATGTATTTAAGTTTGATAGGTGGTTAAGGCACATCTGAAAAGTGACTTGCATAGTGCCTTTTCGCTCGTTATTTATTTTGTTGCTTATTTTGCTAATTTATTTTCATTTTCTTTCTTATTTTACTAATTATTGTTCATTTTGTTGCTTATTTAGCAAATTTTTGTTCATTTTGTTGCTTATTTTGCTCATTTTTATTCATTTTCTAGCTTATTTTGTTCACTTTTGTCCATTTCTTTTTAATTTTGTACATTTTCTTATTTATTGCATCGATTTTATTAATTTTGTTCAAATGAAACCTACATCCTTGATAAGTAATTAACCCTGACCCTTTGCTTTGTGTATAACTTTTAAAAAAATTGCATGCTGAAACTCCCTAGAGTGTTTACTGCTGTTGTATAACAGAGCTGCGATCACAGATTTTTTAGTTTTTTTTTTCTGATTATCAATCGTTGCTGGAGTTCTAATTGTTTTTGACTTGATATCTTGAAATGAAAGAAGACCACGTGGCTGTCGGGCCTGAATGTGTCAGCTTTATTTAGCTGACCAGACGAGTTGTCGGTATCTCCTTCCACGTCCACACCCACTGTCCTCAGACACCATACAGTATCTCCTCATTATGTCAGGTCTGATATGCAAAGCAGCCTCAGGAAACACTGTAGCAAGGCTAATGTGTTTTCGATACGCGTGTGTGTACGTACACTACCTTCTTTAGTGTCTTTTCTTTATTTTTTAATCATTTCTGCATTGTGCATTAATACTGAAGACTTCCAAACTGTGAAAGAGCACACGTGGAATTATGTAGTAAAGCAAAAGTTTTAAACAACCCTAAACATGTTTTGTGTTTTAGATTGTTCATAGTAGCCACGTAGACCTTTGATGACAGCTTCGTAAACACATTCCCTTCTTTCATCGGATAATTATCTCATGATAGGTGACCTGGAATGGTTTTCAGTTCAAAGGTGAGTTATTTTGTGCCATTCCTTGCCATCAATTGTCTTGTGCAGGGGACGGGTAGGTACAGAGTCAAATGCCCTTTGGTGCTTATCCATATTATATGAAGAAACAGTTAAGCAAAGAGAAAAGACAGTCCATCATATAATGAATGAAGGTCAGTAAATCTAAAAAAATTCCCAAGAACTTTGAATGTGAAGTCACCAAACCCATCAAACGCTGTGATGAAAGTGGTTCTGATGAGGACCGTCCCAGGAAAAGAAAACCAAGAGCTAGCTCTTCTGCAGAGAAGTTGATTAGAATTACTAGCCTCGGAAACTGCTCATTTACAGAAACCTGCATAGCACACATTCAACATTGTTGAGAATTTTCAGATGCACTGACCATTTTTAAAGGTACAGTGGTACCCCGCCGTACGAAATGAATCTGTTCCGGCGTGACGCGAGTTTTCCCCGTAGGAATACATGTAAATATAAAATTAATCCATTCCAGGACCCCCAAAAACTCCCATATAAAGTATATATTACACACCTGTACGCGCAAATTTATTCATTATTATTATATGAAAAGAAAGTTATGTTAATCGTATGAAAAGGAATGCATGAGATTAGTTCTTTTTAGTTATGATTTAGAATGTCTTCTTACCTTGACTTATGACTTGGCTGATGCCCTCCGTGCAGCATGTCTCAGCTCACTGGGTGCCGAGCCTGGCCAAGGTGTCCGGGAATGGAATCATAGCATTCGTAAGCTAACTGGGAGTGTTAACTGAGAGGGAGCTAACAACACAACGCCGTTGCTGCCAGTACTCGGTGATTGACCATCCGTGTGGACCGGACAGCGGAAGAGAGCGGTAAGAGGAAAGGTTTGGGACTGGCGGTGTTTGTAAACAACAGATGTCACCCAGGCCACAGCACTGTTAAAGAGCAGCTCCGTAGCAGGGACATCGAGCTACTAGCAGTTAGCATTCAGCCTATTACATCCTACGGGAGTTTTCACATGTTATTGTGTTGACTGTTTACGTCACTTCCGGGTGGGCAATAGTTCACTTCCAGGTTTATCTCTTTCATAATGCGATGTTTTTTGCGGTTGCCGGGATGCATTTTTGGCCAAATTTTTTTTCGTACTGCGAATATTTCATAGGTGGAAGCGTCCGTATGGCGAGGTACCACTGGACTGATAGACTGCCTTTTGTCTTGACTTCACTGACTCAACTTTCTTGCCATAATATGGATATGTAGCATCACTAATACAGCTATTGACTCTGTACAAGACAACTAAAAGGCAAGAAATGGTACAAATGAACCCACCTGTGATTTGAAAACTATGACTATCTGGTGATTTAAAAAAAAAAAAATTTTATGGAGAATGTCCTGAGTGTACAAAGCTGTCATCGAAGCTAAATGTGGCTACATTAGACAATCAAAACTATAAAACATGTTCTGAGTTCTTTAACACGCGTGATCTCCGCAGACAGAAAAACACCACCCTTAACCGCCTCCGTCAGGTTCAGCCTCACAGGTTCCGTCTGGGCTTCGTATGGAAATGTAGTCAAATGGCCAACCGCCATCAGTGGCAGGATAAGACACAAAAAGAGCAAGGCAGTCGAGGCGATTCTCACCTTTTTATTTGGAAAACGGGTACAGATAACTTTAGTGATACATGCATAAATATGTAAATTAGAAGTACAACAAAATAAAGAAAATTGACAAAAAAATAAAAGAAGAAAAAGATGACAATGACCAAAATATTCAGGAAAATGAAGAAAAATGAGCAAAATAAGAGAGATGAAGACACGTGAATTAAAAAAAACTGATTATCTAAATAGATAATCAGGAAAATGAAGAAATGGCAAACATAAGAAAGGGCAAAAGGAACAAAAAAGAAATGCATAAAGCAAAGTGAAAATAAACTCAATAATCAACAAAATCAGAAGCATAGCACACAAAATAATCAAATACCTAAACCAAATTAGCAACAAAGTAAAGAGAAATGAACAAAATGTCAGAAAAAATGAACATAAATAAGCCAAATATGTAAGAAAAGGGGGAAAAGTAAAATGAGGAACAAAATGAACTGAATAAACAAGAAAAAGAACAAATTCAGAAGCACAATCAACTAAATCAGAAATATATGAAGGTAAATGAATAAAAGTGAGGATGAATGAAATAATCAAGAAAACAATGCAAAATGTGAGCTCAAATGAGTAAAACACTCAAGAAGATGAGTACATTATGAAGCAAGAACAAAATTAAGCAAACAGTAAGAGACTAAATGAACAAGGTTAATAAAGGAAATGAGCCAAAATAAAGGGGAAAAAAAATGAACAAAATCATTACAGAAGCAGAACAGTAAAGACAGTAAACAAAAAAGGGAACAAAATTCAAGGAAAATGTGCAAAACAATCAAGAAAGTGAAGAAAAAGATGCAGACTGTAGAAAATTTAACAAAATTGTCAATAAAGTGAATAAAAATAAGTGAAAGTTTAAAAAAAAATGAAGAAAAATGATCAAGTAAATTAAGCAAATTAGACAAAAAAAATCAACAAAAGTAAACAAAATAAGAAAACCAAACATAAATCAACAAAATACTCAAGAAGATAATTGTGTAAAATGTAGAAAGTATTACATGAACTGGATAAAAGTGAACAACCAAAGTAAACAAAACAATTAAGAAAATTGTAAAAGTGAACAAAATGAAACCAAACAAGAAGAAAAAGGACCAAAATAATTAGGGGAAAAAACAAAATAAAAAGGAAAAATGCACAAAAATAAACAAAATAATTAGGAAAATGCACAAAAACTAAATAAAAAGGAAAAATGTATTAAAGTGAACTATATAAGAAAATGAACAAAAAATGTACAAATGAAATAGGTGCCGCCTAGTAAATAAAATGAATAAATATGAACAGAAGCAAAGTAAAGAATGCTGTAAAAGTGAACAAAATGTGTGAACTTAGTCCCGACCAATGTTTTTTTTTTGGTTGGGTCGGGCAGGGAAGGCCGTGGAGTGAGAAAGTGAGCAGGCAGCGAGGCGTTTGGCTGCGGTCCTAATTGGCTGGCTGCTGTTGACAGGATGCTGACAGAGCACATCACGCACAGGTACTCCGCCTCCCTCTGTTTCATCTCTGCAGTCGGTGAAAATATTCCCTCTGAGGAATTCCCTGCTCTTTTCATTTCCAGGCATAAAAACCTTAAGTGCCGCCCTTTGACGAGTTACAAAGCCTGTTGTTTTTCCAGTGCTGGGAAACAAAAACCAAAAAAAAAAAAAAGGAATGGAGAGGCTTGAGATAGACCAGACTTAATGAGACTGTTTCTGCTGCTTATCGGCCCTGGGCTCGTTTACTGTTCACTGACCTGCTTGGCCTCTGAGTGCGAGGATGTGTGTGTGTGTGTGTGAGAGAGAGAGAGGACAACTGAAAAAACACCAACCCAAAAACCAAACCAAAATGAACAAAAGCATGAGCAAAATGGACAAAACTCTTTGACATTACATAGGTTTTTGGGGAGCCGTTTAGCAGAACCTCTAGGCGCAGCCATGTTAGCACGACTGCATCCTCACTCGGAAAAGCAAGACCCTCACCCTAAAACTGTACTGTAGATATTAGGGGACACATGTTGTATTCAAATCAATCCAATTGTACTTCTATAGCACCAATCATAATCCAAGGTTATCTCTAGGCACTTCACAATTGAAGGGAGGGGGAGAGGTATCTTTGTGAGTGTGCCTGCATCCCGGACCCAAACTAGGAGTTGATTCAACAGGAGAGGAGCTTGGTCACTGAAGGCTCTCCTTCTAGTCTAGTTTTAGAGATTCATGAACCACAAGTAGGTCTGCACCCTGGCAGCAAAGAGTTCTGATTGGTTTACAGGGACCAATAAGGTCTTTGATTTAGGATGGAGTCTTATTTTTTATGGCTTTGTATGTTAAGAGGAGCATTTTAAATTCTATTCTAAACTTTACAGGTTGCCAAGTATGACATCATCCATTGGTCCGTTTGACTCTTTCGCGAAATGGAGCGTTCACATAGACCTGTCAATCAACACCTAGCATGGCAGGGATTTGTCCAATTTTTTGCTGTGACATCTTAATAACAGAAAAAAATGTGCAGATTGGTTATTAGATTTCTTATTGGAGAGCTAGGGTTAGACCAAGATTTATTAACTTAGTATTTTTACAGAGAAGCCCAGAGTAATTGTGTGGGAGCCAGAGCTTTTAGGAGCTGAATGAAAGGTGCCCCAGTGCCTGACGGCAGTATTACAAAAAATTATTTCCACATCAGCCTCCATTGCCCACTATTATAAACTGAGTCACTTCCTATATTCATGCCACACCTTTTTAGGAGAACACTGACCGTACTGCAACTTTTGACACTTCAGCATTTGACTCACAGCTCAGCCATGGAGATTGCCTCTTGAGTAAAACATAATACCCGCAGGTTGAAGTGGATTACCGTAAAGTTCGGGTTATAAGCCAATACTTTTTTTCTGCAGTTTGGACCCTGCAGTTTAAGTGCTGCTGCGGCCAATCTATGACTTTTTCCTGGCTAACCGCCTGAAGCGGTTCCCTACATGACACCCCATGGGGCCCACAGTAAGGGCTGCACATGCGCATGGCACTCACCCAGAGTGTACCATTGTTGGATGCATAGAGGGAGGAGGCTTGGCATCAATGAATCCATGGTGACACGGCGGTTACAGGGTTCCCCCCTTCATGACTGGGGATGGTACCCTCCGGGTGGGTGCTGTGTACGCATGCAGTCCACGGCACGTAGCACAAAGAAGTGCTGTATGCTACGGTGTCTGGTGAAAACTACTGCAGCTACATGCAATTGTGTCTTTTTTGGAACACTAACAACAGCAGTGTGAAAAACTTACTCAATGCAAAAAGACAACAAAATCTTTCAGAGGTATGAAAAGCAGATGGCCTGAACTTGAAAGCGTTGTTGAAGATTGGGTGAACACACCCAGCAGACGACTGAGGTGTTTCCATCGTACAGATCTGACTGAAAGCAAAAACAATCACCACCAAAAAGAAGATAAAAGACTTTAGAGGTGGAGCATCTTGGTCTCAGATTTATGAGACAAAAAGCCCTGTCCTTCAGGGCATGGACGACTCTGTATCAGCAACTCACGACGACGAGGAAAAAGTTACAAACTTTGGCAAATTCACTCATGGGACCAGACGAGATTATTAATATGGATCAAGTAGCTTTGACGTTTGACCTGCCTCTCACTAGGACTGCTGGTTCATTTGCATATCAAGTGGGAAAAATAAGATCTGATTTATCTTCAGGCAAGACCTCTTTTTAAATACAGTGGTACTTCACTGTACGAAATTAATTTGTTCTGGCGTGATGCTCACACAGCAATTATTCCTTACAGTGGGGCAGTGTTTCCCCATATTAATATATGTGAATAATATTAATCTGTTCCGGGACCCACCAAAACTCCCATATAAAGTATATATTACACACCAGTACACGCACATTTATTCATTATTATAATTTGAAAAGGAAGTTATGTTAATTATCTGAAAAGGAATGCATGAAAGTAGTTCTGTGTACCCCGCTACACGGTGAGGTACACAGTGAGGTACCACTGTGTACCTCACTGTGTTATGTTGAAAACTAAACAGTTAATTGAGAAAATAACTGTCAGATTAGCTGTCAAAGAAAATGAATGAAAATACTTAGTTACAGTCCTTTAGTCCATTGTAAAGTCAGTTATTATACTACAGCCTCACTGCAAAGGGTAAGTAAAGCACTGTGTAAATAATCAGTTCCAGTCATCAGAAAGGCATCCTTGACTCTGTGAGGTGAGCACAGTACATATCCAGCACTTACGGAGCTTTTGATGGACAGGACCGATGCGATGAAAACGGGGGAGGGGAAGTGCGCAACATTTGAAATGCAGCATGTCTAAAGATAAGAAAGATTACTGCCTCAGGTTACTTTTACCCAACACTTTGCGTCGATGGTTCACAATGATATCACTTAATGCACTGCTTTCTCTCTGTGCCACTCATTCACAAATACATTTAGTCTCAGAGCCCTTCAGGTGTGTTTCCGCATTATGTACACGTCACGTGTGCCTAATGTCATACACTGTATGTCTTTTAGATGTATATATGTGCAGCATTCAGCCACGTTTGCAGGGAATAACACAGAATCATCCTTGTGTCAGTCAGTCTAGACTCAGCAAAGAGGAAATGTTAGGCCTCCTGGCTTGAAACTCCTGGCCTCAAGAACATGAATGTTTTCTCAGCTTTTTCTTGTACATAAACAATATCGTGCTGGACTGATTGTAATTGCTTAAAGGTTCAATATGTGTGACTCATGCATGCTCACAAACATCAACAAACAGCGCTAGCTCACACCATTTTTAAGCAAATGGTTGTCAGTGTTGCACAATGTCGACGTCATGGATGAGCGCTGAATAAATTGAGAGTGAGCGTGAGGCCACAGATAGTCAACCCAGAGTCTTCTGCAGGGAAACCAGTAGAAATCTGAAATAATTGTTAGTTGTGTTTTCAAGTATATTTAGTTCTTCTTTTACATCAGAAAAACAGCAAAATACAAAGAATGTCTAGATTTCTTTTTTGTTTGCTTTGTATGGTTTTGACTTTCACAGGAATTCTAGCACATTGAACGTGTAACTCACATAACCGACAATGTAGTTGCATAATATTAAAATTTGTTTGATCTGAAACTTTTCAGCAACAAATAAGCAAAAAATAGCCATCAGGAAGGTGGCAAACACTTTTTAGCAGTGCTCTAAATGTCTCTATATTACTTTGTCTGTAAACATGCAAACCCCAATTCCACTGAAGTTGGGACATCGTGTAAAAAATAAATAAAAACAGAATGCAATGATTTGAAAATCCTGTCAACTTTTATTCATTCGAATACACTACAAAGATATGATATTTAATGTTCAAACTGATAAACTTTGTTTTTTGCAAACAACATAACCGGGGATTTTTTCTGCATATAAGACAGTTGTGACTGGATAATGTTAAAGACTGTCTGCAAAGGACCAAATCAAAAACCACGTCAACAGAACGAGCACAATAATCAATAATTGTGTGATCTGCATAGAAATGGACAGATGCATTCATATTTTGATCCATATTACTGACATAAATTGTGAATCATGTAGGTCCCAGAATAGAACCTTGTGGCACTCCATTGAGAGACCATTGAACTGCATTGAACCGAGACATAATTACAGAACCAACCAACTGCTTGGTTTGAAAGGCTTAATTCTAATAACCTATGACATAGAATACTGTGGTCAACCATGTCAAAAGCTTTTGACAAGTCAATAAATAGTGCAGCACAATAATTCTTTGCATCCAAAGCTCTGTAGATGTCATTGAGGATTTTCATGAAAGCAATTACTGTACTGTGGCATTTCCTAAAACAAGACTGAAAAGGAGATAAAGTGTCATTATCATCCAAATAGCTCTTGAGTTAATTGTTCACCAGTCTCTTGAGGAACCTAGCTAGAATGCAGAGTTTGGAGATGGGCCTGTAGTTGTTGACTGTCAAAGGGTCACCACCTTTCAATAAAAGGAGGACAAATGCACACTTCCAGGTCTCGGCTACAGTGTTGTGTTGAAAAGAAACATTAAAAATGTAAGGCAAGGGCTCAGCTATGATATCTGCAGCTAGTCGTAAGATGACCTTTTTAGGGTCAAGGCCTTTTGAACCTCTTCCACCATGAAAGGTTTAAAGGAGAAGGTGTGAGTAAACGAGGCATTACCAGCCGATTTATATGTGTGAGGTTTACTATCAGCTGTTGATGGTAAACAGAGAACCTGAAGTGACGATATGCTTGTTGAAACAATTTAATGTAACATTTTAGTTTTGTCGGACGTGGTAGAGTGAGAAGTGAGGAAGCAACTCTGTGGAATGAGGACAGGTGGAGAGAGATTTTATTGCTTGCCAAAACCTTCCAGGATCATCTAGACAGTTAGTGGTTAATGCCAAAAAGTAGTCATGTTTGGCTTTCCATAAACAATGAAGACAATGCATTTAAAACCATACTTTAATTTTCAGTCACTGCTCAATGTAGCCATAAGATAATGTTTATGAACTCAAACTTGATAACCACAGCAGAATGAATTGCTATTTTTTTCTTCTTTCAAGGAATCTTCTGGTCAGAGTTCAGTTTGGGACTCGCGAGGACTCGGCACTAGCAGGAGCTGGAGCATCCTTAATTCTCTTGAACTGAAGCAAGGGTTGAAGAGTTGAAACCGATGTAGCTCTGAGTGCCGTGAGGAAAGGCAGCGGTAATCCTGGACCCATCGGGGATGACCACATTTTTCAAAGTAGAGTCTCTGTTTTCTTTGTAACACTGTTGTACTCACTGCTCTGACAATCTCTTTAATGTTACATCACTTTTTGCATTCTTTAGATTTTCTTTCTTGTTTATATTCTCCCAAATCATTGGTAAAGCCTTAAATTGGATCTGAAACTCATATGCAAGGGATTCTTCATTTCTGTTTACCAAACATAGCCCACAACTACAATACCAGTCAAAAGTTTGGCCACATGTTCTCATTCAATGTTTATTTTGACTATTTTTAACATCGTAGGAAACAAAATGTGTTTAATAATCTAGAAGGTGCTTGATATCTTAGACCCAGGGTAAATATGTACATTGTGAATTTGATGAGAATGTCATGAGTGTGCACAGCTGTCATCAGTGCTCAATGTCATCACCTAAGACGGTTTTCAATTCAGAGGTGAGTTCATTTGTACTATTTCCTGCCTTTTTAATGTGTTTTTGAGACGATCCACATGGAAATGACTTTAGGAGTGTGTTTTGTCCACATGGAGCCAGTGTTTTGGGATGCGGAAAACACTGCTTTTCAATACCGGCTCCTAGTAAAACCTACACACATCTTTTCTGAAATGATGACAGCATAGCACTACCCACATGTGCTAATCCGGTGTGGTGTGGTGCCAAGGTGGGTACCCTGACAGAATTTGTCCCCAAGCCCCCCAAGAACAGAGCACAGATGAGGAGTGCGAGTTATACTTCAGAGTACCGTATATCCAATAACCCGGGTGACTGAAGAAGATTTGTCTTTCCCACCAAAAGTTAAAGAGGGAAACACTTTTTTTTATCATGCTGTGTGTCTCCATCTATCAAAATATGTACCACCTTTCAATTTGAGAGTCTAAAAAGTCTCTGAATTTATTCTTTTTAAAGACGTTGTGATACTGAAGCAAACCGATAATAAATAAAATACTTCAAACCGTTAATGCAACTTCTGGTGTTGGATGCTTTTGCTAATGGTCTGATCTGGTTGATACACGGTGAGGTTGAGCTTCACGCTTGATCTCGATTTTCAGTCTGAATGCAGACCATGTCAGCGGGGTCTCCGCGGGAGGTTTCCGTCCTCCCGGAGCTCGCCTTACGACACCTGCGTTACCGTTTGACACGTGCACCGCCCCAGTCAAACACCTGCCACTG
>JAQQAE010002870.1:0-21376 GCA_029823295.1 Pseudamia nigra | reverse complement strand
ATTTATAGAGCACTTTACAACAACAACAAAGCTGACCAAAGTGCTGTACACTCAAATTACAGAATTTACTCCCGCCGAGGGGGAGTGGGAAATATACCCTAGTAATATACTCTAATTTGTACATTTATTGTCAGAGTTCTTTTTCACTGCTTACACAGTGTCATACTGTACAGTATGTATGGATTGTAGAGTCTGATGTTCAGTTTACATCCTACAACAAAGCAAACACCCTTGTCAATGTTCTCGTTCGAAAATCCCCTGAGAAACACATGATGTCCAGACTTCATAAATAAATGTATTACTGGGCATCTTTCAGCTCCAATAACACTAAGTATAACTAGAATTGACCTTGACCTTCATTTCGATTGATTTTTTTTGCTCTGAAACATCTTATCTCAATTAGTGTTGTGATGAACAATGTTTGAACATGATGATTCTTACATTTGTTTTTGTGCACTTTATGAGTGTATATGAAAAGAAAGAACTCAGAAGTGCTTACAAAGCAAATTCATCACAGTCTTGTAAACAACTGTTGTTTGGGACTTCAGGGTGTGTGTGACTTAATGCGAGCTAATTTAAGCTCTCTTTAAACACCATTAAAAATTACTCAGAAAGAAGAAGCTAATCAAAAAGCTAAAAGTACATCACGAGGATTAAGGGGTAGAAAATGGATGGATGGATGAAAAATGATGGCAACAACACAAAACTCCTATATACGCTATAGCATGTGCATAAACTGAATGACCCCATGAAAACTGGTGCTATACAGATGAGAGAAACTGGTTTAAATGGGGAGTTCTTCATGGCCCTTTGTAAGCTGTTGAAGTGTGAAAGTTAATTTGTAGAACTGACAACTGGGGTGTGTCTGTATGTATGTATCTGTATGTATCTGTGTGTTGTGGGATAGACCAGCTGCAGTTTATTTCCAGGTGAAATATAAAAAGAGAAACAGTTGTGAGGGAAGCAGTGCGGGTGCCATAAGAGTAATTGCTCAAGAGATGGCATAACAGCACAACATCTGTCACATTCATTAGAATGCATTATGGCTGGGGCCTTCCAGAGAGGTTTTACAATTAAGAGTCATAATTAAATTGGTGAGAGGGATAGAGTGAGAAGCAGACGCACTGCTTGGCCAAGTCATAGACAGTGGAATTAATGACCCTGGGCCTAACACCAACTCTGGGACTGATAGGTGCAATTATCTCGATTCTGTTACACAACACTGTCTCTATTCTTCTCTGTTTTGTCTCTCTCACTCAGTCTGAGTAGCCGATCAGCTGAGAGGGAAATAAGGAGCCCATGGCTGACTGCATCAGTGAACATTAATTGTGCATTTGCAAGGTGCTTTGGGACTGAGGAGAAGTTACTTGGAGACTTAGTGGCAGATGTCACTGAAGATAGTTGCAATGAGACATTGATTCCTTGGCAACAGCTTGCACGACCCTGCTTTCTCACTCTTTCTGCATCTCTTCTCTTTATCCTGCGTTTCTTTCACTAACCATGACCTGCTTTTACCATCTCAGTGTCTCATTCACTGCAATGATATGTATCTGTCTCTCAGTCTTTTCTCACCCCCACGCTATGTAGGTGTGCTGTAGAAAGAGGCATAGATTGCCAGACTGAGCCACTGAACACTTTTACAAGGAGGACACTACACCACAAGATTAATGTTGTCTCATGTCCCATTCCCTTACATCTGACTTCATGGTAACACATTTACAGACATGTTTTAATTACACAAGCAAAGCAGTTGATTATAAATGTGCATGGGGAACAAAACAAGCCCTTTACATCCCTAATTATACACCTTCAGCTTTCTTCCCAAGTAAACAAACCATTATGGCAAAGATGTGTGAAACCTAGCTTTAACAACTAAGGCCCTGTTGGTCCTTGCAATCAGTCAGCCAACTACACTACATAGACATGTCTTCAATCCAGTGAAAAGGGCATGAAGACAGAGCTACAGATAAAGCGGCTTGATTCGAAATACTTTCACAAGACTCCTGATTTGCTATCAGCGTAACATTGTCTCTGTGTAACATTAAGCAGTCTATGTTGCTGTGACACTTCATTCTTTTTTCAATTTTTTTTGTCTTATCTGTCATATTGTTTCTTTTGTAGGTCACACGATAGCGAGAGAGTCACAGAGCTACGAGGAAACCTGCAATGCTCCATGTGGAAAGCATGAATGACTCACATATTTACTGTTTGTCGGGGACAATATGAAAGAAAGGACTGTTGTAAGGCTTTTCATCACAATCCACTGGGATAAAATGTACTCATCACGAACAGCGGCCCTAGCGAGCCAAACATACAGCACAGATTGTATGCTGGTTGTGGAGACCAATGGACTACGATCATGGACATCCAGGGTACATCTGGACAAAAGGGGACTTTTATTTTCCAGTACTGGAAAATGTACAGATTGATCAAGAACTGGTCAATTTCAAACATGGATAAAGCATTTCAAAGTATATATTTCAACAAAGCATTTTTGGATGAGTGTGAAATATGAACCTGTGCTTAGAGTCCTGCTGGACACCATCCAGACTCACTGTTATACTGTATGTAGAGCTTATACTGGAGGTGATTTTGGAGAGGTGAAAGAGATAGCAGCTCATAACTAGCAAATAGCAAATTAGCAAAAAAATTGCTCTTGTGGGTCAAGTTACTATCATGAAGAGACTGTTTTGCGAGAGTCATTTTGCAGTTCTAATTAGGAATTGCCGTGTAGGATCATAACAGTATATTAAAAATTCATGTAAGATATTTGCACTAGTTGAAACCATTTGGGAATGTTTTGTTTTTCTGGATATCGCCCATATTTTGCTGTGGATATAACACACATGGAATTAAATTTGAGCGTTTTGTAAAATGTCTGACAATTGAAGTAGATAAAGATATATACGGTATATATATCATGCCCCATCCTTCCTGGTTAGATATTGGCTCTTGCTTACATACAGCTTGGTACAATATGAAGTAGCAAGATGTGACTCATCTGTCTCATTTTTGCCCAGAAGCACTTCCAAGCTCAACTGTCAAAGTAAAATATCTTGGAAATATTATATTCAATCTGTTACATCTCTTATGTTAACTGTTAAAAGGAGGCCCATAAAATGTTGAACAAGGAGAATGAGTTGTCTCTCTTTTGATATTTAAATTCACTGTGTATGTTTTTCTTAAGTTTGTGTCACATTCTTCTTCTTTTTTGCACAATGTTCAGGTTATTAATCCTGTAAAAGTACTGTAAATACAGAAGAATTGTCCAAATAAGCATCTTTTTATCTGCCGTTCTAAGGAGATTCAGCATGTTTATGTATGCACATTGCCCACTGATTGCCTCCCAAACCTCCTTCACATCAGTGCTTCAGTGAGATATACTGAAATAATTGCCACAGATAATGGTAGTTCAACATGTTTTTTTTCCCTACAGGGCTCGATCATTACCACAGTGAGTACAATAGCATAGCTCCCCGAACAACCATCTTACATCTCTCAATTATCCCTGTCCATTCTCTCTCTCACACTCCCCTTCCTTTGAACCTCTCTGCCCATCTCTTGTGCCTTTCTCTTTCTTTTCCACCATGCTGCCTATCATTCAAGAGATGGTGCAGTTAAAATAGTTTTCACCCACCCTGTCCCATATGCTATCTTTATTTCTCCACTGCTTGTACTTGTGTTCAGCTTTTAACTCCTTTGCTTTCCAAACATATTTTTTTCTCTCCTCATCCAAGTGAAAGTCTTTCTCAAACTGTATCTGTCTGCCGCTCTGATATGTGAATGTGTTGGGTCAGTGTGCCCAGGGGTTAGCCCGCCAGGGGCTGCTCCTCGCCGAATGAGAGCCTCTGCTTTCAGACATGCTGCTTTGTGAGCTATGATAAATCTGTGGGAGCTGAGCCGCTGCCTCGCCAGCTTCAGTGCTGAGCTCTGAGCCAGAGGGAACTGGGGGACAGCAGGGCTACCAGTGGCAGGCAGCTCCACTCTCTCATTACTGAGAGGCCTGGATAGCACTGGGCTCCTCTCGGGACCACTGACATGGAATATTTTTAGGCCTACGGTGCAGCAATGCAGTTAGGCCAGTCACACCACAATGCCCTCTTTCCTTGAGCAGCATCTCAGCAACAATGGTCCATTTAGAAAGAGGATATGATGACATTTTTCAGCCGCATTTACACAAAATCAAATACTGCTACAGTCAAATGAACTCACTTTTTAAAACTTTTACCAGCCACCTACTTACTCCCACATACCGTATTGATATGGCAGAAATGTATTCAGGCTTCATTACCGTAAGGCAAAATGTCTGTGGAGCTTGTGTATCATCAAACCATATGAGGTTTCTGTCCTCCAACCCCCCACAATCCTTTTCATCTCCTCGCCTCCCACTCTTTCCTTCTTTCTTTACTTTCTCCTGAGGTTTGGTGTTTTGCAGATGAGCCAGTGCCTTGCTCTCTCCGTCCTACATGTCTCTCCGTAGCAGAATCAATATTTGAGGACAATTTGCGTTGCTCTGCTCCCTGGTGGATGGAGTTTGACGCTGCAGCCTCAACTTCAGCTCCAACCATGTTTAGAGACAAAGAAGACCTGGAAATTCACAGCAGTTTTAGGTCAGCCTTATTTAAAAAGATGTGAAAAAAGAGCATTGTACATACAGCCATGCAGGCCACAAGCCCTGCAGCAGAACAGCAGCTCACTCCACCTCATTTGCCAATTTAAGAGAGGAAAAAGAAGTGAACTCGCTAAGAGGCCTCTGGGTATCTTGAAGGGATTTTGTAAAATCATATTCACCTTTAATGAGATGTTGCACAGCCTACAGATTACGCATACATTCGTGCTTTTCCACCTGTCCATACGTTGCCTTTTTGGTAAAGCACCTTCCATCACTCTTAACCTGCAAACTTCAAAAATAATGAGAGGAAATATATTTGCTGTGTGAACTGCACTGGTAGACAGTATGAAAATGTCAGCGGGGGGGTCTAACCTCTTAAATGCCCCAGTGGAGACTCATTGCTTTCATCACCATGGGTAAGACCAACAACGCAGGACCCCCAGAGGCAAACAAACATCATGAAGGAAATGACTGCAGAACAACATGCTAACAAGAGGATAAACATTTTCAGTGAAAATAGAAAAGAGAAGAACAAACACGTGGAATAAACGTAGGTATAGATGTATAGCTGTGGTGGTTGAAAGAGATATGGTGTGTGAAGAATATTTTACATATGTATTTGTTTATGTGGTAAGTCTTGGTGGCTCCCAGGAGGCCACTTGTATCATCAAACCAAATGCCTCCAATAGTCCATCATAGTCCTTGTCTGCAATTCACCCAATAAGTACCTAGAGAGGGAGAAATAAAGGGATGAAACACAGTTGTCTTGGCTTATGCATCATCTTTTGTCAAGTCCAATTTGTATTAGCCTCCAGCTATATCCAGGAAATATGGGTACAAAATTCATGTTCAGTGAGAATGGTAATCTTCAGATGAAGTGAGTCTGTCAGAGGCAGAGAGATGTGTGACAACTTGAGTCAGCTCTGAGAAAAAAAGAGCTTTGCCATCGTAGAGGAAACAGGGCCCAGCTCCTGCTGTCTCAAACTGACATTGATTTAATATAAGTCAGAGGGAGATTAGCTGATGAAGAAGAGCTGATCGGCATTATCTGTGCCGCATGGCACTTGCTGCTCTTGTCACTGTCACTTCAGAATGAACAAATCAACTCCAGCCCATATCCCTCCATCATGAGATCACATCTTTTCGCTCAATAACCATGACATATAATTACTACTGAGATTTGTTCAGAAGTCCACCAAAGTTCTCCAGATTACACCATTCGAACCCTGTCTAATTGTTTTTTCCATCTCTGCACACTCAGTAACACCATGTAGTCAGTTCTGTATATTCTGTATTTTGCTGCTTATTACAGTACAACATGGTGATGTGCATTTATTGGCCAGCACAGCTGGGTAGCTGGCAGGTGATGGTGTGGGGATTAATTATATTAGCCACACTCTCTTACCCAACATACTGTTGAATATATGACAAAACACCACAACATAGACCATGAAAATTCTATGAAACCAAGAAAAAAGGCCAACAATGAAAAGTGTCTTTAATATTCATTTTGCAGCAGGCCTGCTACAGGCCGATATTGACGCTGGAGTGAACTGGGATTCATTAACATCTTCTCCCTCGTCGCTTCCTCTCACTGAGCCATTCCTTGCTGCGTCATCAAACTCAGTTATCTCTCTGAAGCAATTAACCACTGGAGGCTCCACTGACCTGCGCTTTTGTTAAACTAGCGGGTTATTTTCGCATGGCCGTAGCCTGGCAGTATTGGCAATGTCTGTGTCTTTGGCAATGTGAGCTACACAGATAAAGAGAGGCCCGTGGTGTCTGTGTGTGTGTGTGTGTGTGTGCGTGTGTGTTAGATACAGGAACTACATACATGAATATTAACGGGCCGCTGGTAATGGACCATTTGTATGTGCACCTACATACTCTTTATGTTACATACGCTTCACTGTGTGTATGTGTTCTATAGTCCTGTTTGCACAAGCAAGTGGTTGAAAGATAAAAACTCAATGGTCATTGCAAGCCATTCCTATTTAAGTGAGAATTTAATTTTGTCTGCCTTTATTCATTGATAGGTAAAAAATTGAGCACTGAATGCACTGGCACACTGATAATATACATAGCAACTATCAGACACCAGGAATACGGATTTCAATGCACAATACACACTACACCATGTTATTTGGAATGTGGTGTGTATCTGCGACCCAAGTGATAAATTAAATTTTGTCAGCAGAAGCTATAAGATTACATATCTACACATGGCATTGCGATAAGTTGCAGTGCTCGCAGGTGAATGCTTTGCTCACTGACACATACATAGAATCTACTGCATGGCATGTCTCTTTGGTGAACGGGGTAGTAGCAGTCCTCCTATCTATTTAAAGTCTGTTTCTAATTTGAAGACACTGCATTACGTTACGGTCACACAGAATTACTGTCAACCGTGTAGCACGCTCTTTGACATATGAAAACACAACATCCAAACAGATGCAGATGACACATAAATATGAAATTAACTAAAAAAACAGCCCCCGTCCCCTCATTCCAGCTTACTAGAGAAGTAGAGAAGGAAACATTTCAATATTTCCAACAGTAGTTAGGAGTATGACTGCATTATTCTTAATAAATTAGCCAAATGTGCTGCTGTTTCCTGATTTACCAAATTGATGGTTTGTTTTCCTGAGAAATATCCCCTGTCCAGTATGTTGGGTGGAGAAACAGCATCCTCATAAATTTCCCTGGCAGGTGAAGTATGGAGAGAGTGATGAGACAGAACAAGGGAGGATCAAACACACAGAAACCATTAGTTCCACTGCTTCTTTGGTCTGCTGCTAATATTTACAACTTTAAAATCCTGACACGCAGATACCTTGTGGGTTCTACAGGGCTGAGGCACTTTCTCTCATTTCTTGTTGCTAGTATCCATCCTATAATGTTACTTTTAATGAAACAAGATTATACCAGCTCCTCCTGCAGTTAAACATCCAGAAAAATGCTATACTGTTAACTATTAGAATTATATTCCAAGGGCATGTTTGGTTAAATATAAACAGCTCTTACAACCAATGGCAACATTTTTTATACCAAAAATATTTACTACACGCAACCCAAATGTTGGAAAGGACAAATGCTTAACAAGAACTGTTTGTTATATTCAAGCTTTATTGATGTTTCTATATTCTACTACAAAGCAATACTAATTCATAAATCTTAGGAACAACAACAAACAAAAATCCTTCAAATATGACAATGAGTAACAGGAGCTGGTGTAGAGGTGCACTTTACTGTTTTAATGAAGATTTGACATTGTACCACACTGCTAAAAAAAGAAAAAAATAACAGGAGAGCTTTGAAACAAGTTTGTTCTGGCAGGTTGCTATCAAAGACAGTACAGAATAGCTATAGTGTCACAAAAAGTATGTGCCCCTTTCTGCTTTCTTGTTTTTTTGTATATTTGCCACTTAAATATTTCAGATCATCATGCGAATTTCAATATTAGACAAAGATAGCCAGAGTAAATGCAATATGCAGTTACAAGATGGTTTTATTGAAGGCAAAAACTACCCAAACCTACCAGGCTCAGTTATTCACAGTAATTAACCGTGAATAACCACATTATTTTGGGAAACTGAGTTCATTTTAACTAGCAACACCAAAGCCTAATTACTGCCAGACCTGCTTATTTAAAAAAAAAAAATCACTTAAATAGAATCTGTCTGACAAAGTTATCTTAAAAAGCAACACATCATGCCACAATCTAGAGAATTTCATCAACTCCTTCCAACCAAAATTACTCTAAGAACACATCAACAACTCATCCAGGAGGTCACAAAAAATCTAGAACAGCATCTTAAGAACTGCACCTCACTTATGTCAGCTAAGGTCAGTGTTCATGATTCAACAGTGAGAAAGAGACTGGGCAAAATGGCATCTATGGGAGAGTTCCAAGGTAAAAACCACCAAAGACCAAAGGAGCACAAGGGTTTGTCGCACACTTGCCAAAAAAAAAAAACATCTTGATGCTCCCCAAGAAATATATTGTGGATCAATGAGACAAAAGGTGAACTTTTTGGAAGGTGTGCATCCTGTTACGTCTGGGGTAAAACTAACACAGCATTTCATAAAAAGATACCAATGTCAAACACGGTGTCCTAGTCACCCAGGACCTGGGTCACCCAGGGTGACTTGCTGTAATTGATGGAACCATGAATTGTGCTCTGTACAAGAAGATCCTGATGGAGAAGTTCTGTAAATTAGTTCATGACCTTCAGGTCAGGTACACTTGTGCTATGCAGTAGGACGATGGCCTGAAACACACCAGTACACTTCTGAATGGGGCCCGGGAAGGTTTGGACAGCTTTGTCCATTAAAATTGAAAATAAAATCATCATTTCAAAAAATACATTTTGTATTTACTCAGGTTATCTTGGTCTAATATTAAAATTTGTTTGATGATCTGAAATATTTCAGTGTGACAAAATTAATGAATCAGGGAGAGTTTTTAACAGCACTGTCTCTGTTTTGAAAATGGAGTGAAACCCCACAAATGCTCTGAATTATTCAGAACTAGTAAGTGCCATCCCGAAAACGACTCGTGCTACTGGGGGCAGAGGACACCTGTTTGTATGTTGAAAGGGGCACTATACTGACAAATTGAACTAATATTTCTGTCCACCAGTCATACTGGTAGTGCTGAGAAGCAGGCCAATATTTAGGCACATATTTTCAGAGCCTCATGAGTGTAGCTGCACATCTGCCCGGACTGACAGCCAGATGCTGTGCCTTCAGCCAGACCTCAACCCAGACAACAAGCTCCACAGGCAGTGACTGGTGTTGCTCATCCCACTTTATTCTGTTCACCCTCAGAGCTCTGGGCTATCTGCCTCTACGGCAGCCTCTGTGCCAGCATGACAGATGCCCCGTCAGCGCAGATGTGAATGGTATTGGGGGTGGCGGGGAATGGCGGAATAGACCTAAATCACTGTGTAATCAGTGATTGTGGTTGGGAGGTGATGGGGGCTCAGTGGGCAAGCAAACATTTGCAATTGGCCAGGCAGTCCTTGTAAACAGGAGTGGTTGTACAAAAGAGGCAGGTTGAATAATTGATAGGATGTAAGAGGATATGGCTTTAGGGGATTTTTGAGCATTGATTCTGGCTGAGAGGAAGGAGCAAGAGGGGAGAGGGAAGGCGTTCCTTGTGCTAACCTTTATAAATACCTCTCTCTGTCCTTTAGCCCTTGCTTTGCCAGCCCCAGTGATTCTGAGCTTATCAGGTACATTTTCCCCCTCTGCCTCCATCCCATTCTGGCTTTCACCTCTCTTATGTTTTCCTTTTGTAATGCTTTTCTGTGTGAAATGGAGGTTTAGATATCATGCCAAACCATGACAACAACATAGCCCGAGCAAAACAAAGGAGCAGATGGATTCAGAACACAACAGAAAAAGAGCGCGCAAAAAACAAAAGAAATTGCAAAATATAAAAGATACAGGACAAATTAGACCTGAAGAAAGAGGAAAAACAAAAAAGACAAACAGGGAAAGGATAGAGAGAGGAGAAAAATGACAGTGCCTCAGTGAAAGGGTAGAGAAAGGAACACTGTCACAGCAAAACATTTCATTGTGCCTGCCTCTGGCACAAAATGTCAAAAAACAGCTAATATAAGTTTGTGAGATTTCCTCACTTTACCTGGATGAAAGTCATTAATAATCTGTTCTCAGACACATTGAAACAAACTTGCCCCCCCCCACACACACATACACACACCACACACACACACACACACATGCCGTTGTAACCCTTTCATCTTGTTCACCGCAAGCTTTACGAAATGAGCTGATATAAATAAATTTACCCCCCTGGTCTCTAGCCCTGCTCTTCATCTGCCACAAACACACATAAACAGACTCTTCTCAGCTTCTGTTAACTTCGCACATTCACATTCACATCATGTCCACAGAGAAACATGCTTATTTATGGTTGTTTGTACATACAGTAGTAGAAGTGGAAGAAAATGTCTTTAAATCTTGGTTTCATCTCATCAAACAGAATAGGTATTAAGATGTGACATTTTTCAACAGTGGTCACTAGTAAAAGCGCCTCTGCCTTATTATTGTTGTGCAAGTGATGGGCACTTGTTCTATTCAAATGCAAATTTTTCTTTG
This sequence comes from Pseudamia nigra, assembly GCA_029823295.1. Classification (NCBI taxonomy): domain Eukaryota; kingdom Metazoa; phylum Chordata; class Actinopteri; order Kurtiformes; family Apogonidae; genus Pseudamia; species Pseudamia nigra. Next base: position 10,638 of record JAQQAE010002870.1, on the reverse strand, counting down.
AACAAAGTCAGACAGCTGTACGGATAGGCGCTGTGAATGGATATTGCCTCTTTGTATCAGAACACATCACAAACATTCCACTTGAATATGGTACAGTGCAACATCTGAAACATTTCGACTTCAAAGTTGTGCAGACTCGTAGTTTTCTTCATTCAACTGAGTGAATTTGCTGCAGTAAATTAAAGTTGTGGTCTTGCCTTATTGTAACATTTTGCAATTAACTATGATGACTATGCTAATGCTTTCCCTCCTTTTGGCTACTGTTCTGTTTGGTTTCCTGCAGAGCTCATGTGTCTAGAGAACGTGAATTGAGATGAGGCCTTGTTTTGGATTTTGTCTTGCTGGGGGATTTGCTTTATCTTTACTTTAAATGAGGTCCATGTTGTGCATGAAGTAACTGAGAACAGTGGGTGGCTTCTCCCAGACAAGAGACATGTGTTTGTTTGGCACTGGGTGGGTGGGTTACATCATCTAGCTGTCCGCCTCATGGCCATGCTCTCCTCTCTGCTGACACAAAGACAACGTACTAAGACCATCATCAGAGGAAATTAGCTCTGTAGCGTTGAAAGCGCCCGCTTCTCACAATAGCCAGTGGCCATGCTAAATCATTAGCCTGTCACAGTGTTGGGGTTGAGTCCAATTATTCTCTCAATCCGCCTCCAAACCAAATTGCATTATTACAATTATATCTATTGCATGACATATTGTCGAGGAGAGGGTGTATTAGAAGAGGAAAGGAGGAGATGGGGTAAAAAAGAGGGAGATGGAGAGGGAAAATAATTTAAGTGGCACTATCAAGCACGAGGGACTGTCTCTGTTTGCAGGATGACTTTTTAAAAGGCATATTGATCATCTTTTCTGCAGCCATGGACATTTGTATTTACTACATAAACGCCTCTCTGAATAACCCTTCTCCAGAGGTGGGTAGTCCTCAAGCACCTTTCCTCCTTTACATGTACTTGAGTAATTTTTAAAAACAAATGTACCTCTGAGTAGTTGCTTTTCAGAATACTTTGTACCCTTCAGTTACAGTACATTCGTGATGGAAAAAGTGTCCATTTACTCAGTTACATTTGGCCACAGCTCAGTGAGTAGAAGCAAATGTGGCTCAAAATGACAGGTTAGGACAGTCATTCTATGCACAAACAAAAAATGACAAAATACCTAACAAAACAATTAAAAAATTTACAAAAGAGGCAAAAAAGAGCAAAAATGAACAGCATAGTGAGTTAAATTAACAAAATCAGCAATACAATAAATACAGTTGAACCAAAAAGTGACCAAAACAAACAAGCCAAAAAACAAACAAACAAAATGAGCAATAATTATCTAAATAATCTAGTAAATAATCATCATATTATATATTTTATTTTATCTGCCTGGTTTTGGATCTGTTGCTTTATTTATAATTAATGTGGACTTTATAGTGTTATTACCTGAATGCTAGGTTGTAATAAATTACGGTACTCACTATGATATAAGTAGACATTTCTGCATTGGGACCTAGTTTTTGATACTTATTCCACATTTCCTCCACTTTTCCTAGTTCTCTGTCTCACCTCTCCCTTGTTGTCTATATCATTCTTGCCTGTCCTTCTTTCAGTCTCTCACCACAGATTTTGCTGTCACAGCTCTCTTGTCATCAGGTTGTCAGTGCTAATCAGAACATGGTGCTGCCGATCATTGTGCATCAGATCATTAGCCAGACCTTCCGCTCTGATGAAGTCCGTGGTGTAATACGGCGTGATCCTGTCAAGTGTGACGCTCGTGTTGTTGGCATCACCCACTTGAACTGTAGATCATAGCTTCAGCCGGGAAAGTCAGCCCTGCCACAGAGATGTGAGAGAATCATACCGAGGTGTTCAGCAGTTACACTGACTAACTTCATGTTGCAGCACTCCAGTCTGTAGTGTGATATGTGTATTGGCTCCCAGTTGCAACAGTGGATCAAATGATGCCAGATAATATGTCAGCTGGTTTACTATAGGATCACTATCACGTTAATATTCACAGCTTCAGTTTCACTTTGTATGTGCAGGAGTTTAGCTTTTATTTCCTGTTTATTTACTATTTGCGTGTCTCTTCTCATTCCCCTTCTTTCACTGGATGTTTTTGGAATGTGTCCTTGTGCTACTGTGTGTCTGTCTGAGACCTTGGACCAAAATTGAATTAGACTTGGTAATGATGTGGCTTGTTTACAGCTTAAGCCCTGCACTAATGATAAATGCAGTTGATGAATGTAGTCCAGACTCCTCTTCAAAATATGTATCTTTTCCAGCAGTAATGTATGACTTATTTACATCCTGGAACCTGTCCACAGAAAACCTGCATCCACTGAGGTGTTTAGGACTGACCACAGTTTTGACAGGTGACTAATCACTGTGGGATTCTGCTGAAAATTTAGGGTGGAATCTTTCTAAATGATACAGCCAGAGCAGATGTGTTTCACAGCTGCTGCATTTTGCCCTGTTATTTTTCATGTATGTGTCCACAGTAGATTCAAAAGCTTTTAAGGAAGAGGGGTTCACTTGTAATAAACATAATTATACTGACTAGAGGTGTTATAGTTTAGGTATTACATTTTATTTTTGTCCAGTGTTTCAGTTTTGTTTTTGATCTCTCTTTAAGTCTTTTATTTTTCTTTTGAGAAACAGACACCTTTGCATTTATATTTAGTTTTAATGTGGGTTTTAGTTTTGAAGGTATTATAAGAAAAACTTTTTATTATCTATAGAAGTGGAAAAACAAATAGGATGCAACCAAATGTTTGCATTATATTATGCAAAGACATTTTATTGTTGGACATGATTAACATTAGCACTTAGGGAAAGCAAGAACAAACCTGAGTTTACATGCAAAATTATTATTACTGTATTTTTATTTCAGTTCATGTAGCATTATCCACAGTAGTATTAATTTCCTTTGCCATTTTTGTTGCCATTAGTTTATTTATTTACTTATTTATCTGTTTATTTGTTCACAACATAACTCAAAAAGTTATGAATGGATCTGGATAAAATTTTCAAGATAGGTCAAAAAGGACACAAGGACCAGAATTAGATTATGGGGGTGATCTGGATCCAAATTCAACATTTGTCCTTGTAATTCCACATATAACACCTAGAAAATTTGGCCAAGAACATAGGATAACACCGTAATAAATTCTGTGGGGCCACAAAGTTTTATCCAGATATGGGTAATATTTCATGTATAGTGATCCAGTGATCACTATTGAGATAAAATAGCTGTTGTATTTATTATATGTATTGTATGAATGCTAATGGTAGCTTTTCATGGTCAAAGAATCCACTAGTGAGGGTCAAATAAATCTGACAACATTACTTTTGGGTACAACATTATGGAGAAAATGAGCATAGGTTTTCAAATGATAACAGTTTTCAGTATGAAGAGAAACTGAGCTCTCTTAGTGAAGATCCGCACTCTCTGAGTGCTTCAAGTTTTGTATTTGTTGATTATTTCAGCTAAAACAACCTGTGATAGTTTCAGGTTTAGTTTTATTTTCGAGTCCTGTTTCTCATTACTGACAGGTGATGCAGACCATGGAACGCTAACAGAAAGCCAAGGACCTTACAATATCAAAGAGAAACAGAGTGAGAGGTCTATACCATGGAACAGTTTGCAGACCCCTGACCACCTGCTTTTCCTCCTTTTCATCTGATGTGATGTTGCCTGGGGGTCTCCATCAACATATTCAACAGTGCTCCACTAAAAGTAATCAGAAATCATACATAAATCTGTGTTCCCCCTCATTAATTCACCAAGCATATTTTGTGGAAGTGTGAGCATTCACATGCTTGAGTGTGCACGTATGGCCCTGTGTGCCCTTGTTTGAGTGTGTTAGAGGAAGCAGATCCGGGCCCCAAGGGGTGAAACGGTGGGCTGGTTGGGTCTGCTTGTGCGGTGATGTGACAGCAATGGGGCAGAGCAGGGCCAGTTGGTGCACCTCCATCTGTGGCCCTTCTGTTCCTCCACTACCTGACCTTTGACTGTCTTTAGGTGTTACATGACAAGGATATCTGAGCCATGGCCCTTAAGGGCTACTGCTGCTACACATTCAGAGGTTAGCATGGTAGTAGGAATGTGCATAAAGTGGTTCCAGAATAAATCACACATCCAGCAAAAGGTCAAATGCCTGTAGGTTTTACCATCATGTAACTGTGTGGATTGTGGATTTTAATACAACTGAGAGGGGACTTTGTAGGGGGTTTGATTCCTACTTGACACTGTGCTAATGAGAGAAAAAACTGTCACTTCACACTGCTAATTTGGGTGTAATATCCTGAAGTCAACCAATCCACAGAGGAGAAGGGAAAGAGAAAATTAAGCATCTGCTTCATTTCCCTAACTGGCCATAGCCAGGCTCATTAACAAGAACTATGCTCATACTAAGAGGCTCCATCAAAGCTGTGGTCCTCATAGAAACGTGCACACAGAGAGCCAAAGAACTAGAGCATGTAGCAGACTATAAAGTCTACATCACAGTTTGCCTGTATTTGAAGAGTAATAAAATCAGTAAGAGAATCTCAGTGGAAAATGACAGAAGATTAGTGACAACCAATGGCATTAACATGAAGGAACCTTTTATAAAATCAAAAAGCCTGACGCTTCAGATGCTCAGAATGATGTGTGTTTTCAGTGAGTATGAACACCCTTCATTAACCTCTTCAGTGGTGACAGCAAGCTGCAAGGCCCACTTAAACAAAGTTGACGGTCAGGCGGTTGAACTGCCTGCTGAGATTTCTGGGTCACTGAATGAGAGCTGAGCTCATAGCAAAATAGAAGCTGGTGTCAATATGAAATACAGAACCGATGGTGGTAGAGACTGTGGCGGCAACAATGGAAAACTTTGTTGGTAAAGAGGTTAGTGAGAGTTAGATGAATCAATTAGCTTTTCATGAGGCAAAGTTTTTTTTTAATTCATTAGTGACAGTCTAATTACGGGGGGACAAAGGGGTGATAATTACATCTGCAATAATTAATACACTTATTGTAACAAAAGGAGTGTTGACAACACAATCATCAGCTAATAGCTTATTACTGAGTTGATACAATCAACAATTCTGTAATGAGTGATGGCAGAGCTAGCAAACTCACTGAAGAAAGAGAGGGCCTGCTGTTACTGATGTCTCCCATCTGAGTATATTCTCTAGACCCAGAACCTTCCTTCCTATTATACCAGTTTTGAAAAGAACCATTCCAGGGAATCACATGGGAGTCAGTGAGCAATGGCAGTAAATTCCTAAACTGTATTTAACATGTGAGGACTGTCATAAAAGCTGGAACTGACACCTTAGTTTGCATAACAGGTGTGAAATTGCAGTCTGTTGTGTGCATAAGTGTGTCTTTTACCATTTTGCAATGTTTCTTTGCCAAAGGTGCCAGCTCCAAAGTGTAGATTTTCTACTTTTGTGGTTAAATTGGATTGCTCGTCTCTGCCAAAAACTCTTTAACTACACTGAACTAGTGGAGTGGTTTCCATCACATAAGGAATTGACATAGTTTATCTGAACCTACTGAATCTCATGAACCTAAACACTGCTTAGTTAAGCTACAGTTGCCCACAGACAGATATACTGTACAAACAAAGCAGAAGATGAAGGGGAAAGAATTTAAAAAGCTCTCTTCTGTTCTGAGTGAAGCGTGATAGGTTTCTGTCTTCTTATGCTAAACAAGGTGAACCAGTATGTAGCAGGAACGATGAAGAATGGAACAAAACCTCAATGTACATCACTAAGCACACACAATGGGTGGCATATCCATCTTCGAAGAACTGTTAGCCAGACACCTGACAAAACCATGGGATGTTTTCGTAAGCGAAAAACCCTGGAGGCACGTCAGTGTCGACAGTCAATCCCTTGTGGATTTCATATAAGAGCTTGGCAGAATACAAGGTCATCCTCGACTGCAGGTAAGTTATCTTAGCTCTTGTATTATTCGCTCACCCAACAAATCATGAAACCCATCTATGGGTGTGACACTTTTTTTACTACTGATACTGAGAAGAGGTTTTGTGAGTTTGTTTTGACTGGACAACTCTGTGTGAATTTAAGTAGACATATGTTGCACAAGCTTGATCAGAGTTCTCTTCTTGCTGTCTTAATATGTAGTGGTAAACTGTGTCTTAAAATATGAGCACTGCTTATCTATTTCTATAAAATCCTAAAATTCTGTTCTGCAATATGCATCTCCCTGGTAATTTAAGCCCATGAAAGAAGGGTCCTTTTTAATTGATTGTTATATGCTTGGCAGGTTGTCGACAGAAAACCCTAGGCCACGATCAAGGGAACTATAACTGCTCATTAGATGGTGTAATAGCATAAAATGTCCACAGGGAAAGTCATAAACCATCTCCTCATTATTACTCCTGCACACCTTTGCTTGTGTGAAATGTAGTCCACAGCAGCGTAAATGCAAGAAAAGCCCGTGAGATGAGGCTGTCCGCCCCTCTCTCCACTGTCTTGACAGATGTGCAAACATGTGAACGATTGTCCTTGGCTAAACCTCAAGTGAGTGAGGGTATATGTGGCAATATATGATGTAAGCTGTAAGAAATGAAGAGTCCTTGGGAGATTCTGAGTTTATTTGAGAAATATGTCATGTTTGGTTGAAAGCACAAATGCTAGATTAGATTTTAACATCCAGAGGAAACTAATCTCGGATAGATACGTCATTAAAAACAATGAAAATGACATAAAATGAAGAAATAATTGTACTTTTCAGATTCTGTTTCAGAACTATTCTAATACATGATACTGTGCTGCAGGGATTTTCATTCCCTTTCTAACATTTGCACACGCAGGCTACAGTATGTTGTATTAAGAAAACAACTACCCATGTTATTTAGCTATGTAGACACCACTTTTTTCTTATTTTGCTCCCACACATATTCCATACAATACAGTACATTCAGTATTTATGTTATATGGCAGGTACAATCTTATCTTACCTAGAGATTATTCCATTACCCACAATCCTAAGGTGTCCACTGACAAAAGCAGACACGGACACAGAATTTTGGGTGTTTTTTAAATTCTCTTTTTCCTTCCTGTCTCACAAGTTGACAGGATGGAGATTCTGTAGAGATCAATAACCATTGCAAGTTTAAAGCAAACTAAATTGGTTCCTGTCAATTTTTGGGATAGGTGGTGCCATGTCCAAAGAAAACGTCGTGCCTTAAAAGTGTTGGAATGAATTTACTTGAAACTTTCCATGGATATTGACAACTACAGCATCTCCATCCCATCAATCTCTGGGACAGGTGGCGCTACTGCTGTAAAAGAAAAAAACATACTGTAAGTAAGCAGTCTACAATGTTGGGAATCTAGTGAGGAGCTGATTGTTTCTAGTGGTCTGCTGTAAATGATTAGACATGTGACCTGCCAGTCAACACAGCTTACAACCTCAGAGGTGCACAGGCCCATGCACTCAGTCACAAAGTTGAAAACAGTCATATAGGTAGCTACTAGGCAGCTAGCAACTGTAGCTTATCTAACCACAGGATGACTGAGGAGAGACAGCCTGTATTTCAGATTCCATCAACATCTGGTATGGGTAAGAAAGAACATACTAGCTTGACAACTGTGAGGATATAAGCTGAGTTGACTGGCAGGTAGCCTGCTTAACCATTTATATTGTTCCACCATAAACGATTGGCTATTAGCTAGTTTCCCAACATCATAGACTGCACCTTTAAAAAAAAACACGGAAAATTCAGCTGGCTTTTTGGATGAAAACTTTGCAATCATGGGTGATGTAATGACCGTTAGTCAAGTTCTGCAACAGGCATATAAATAAATGGCAAATCAAAGTATATTCTTAGAAATGTCTGTACCATTGTGTTTTAACATGAAGGTTTGACCTTGCACCAGTGCGTGTGTATTAGTGGAATGTCTGATCAGGAAATTATTATTATTTTTTTTTGCACATTTGGCATCTGGCAAAACATTTATCAGAAACTGGCACAGGACATAACAGTGCAGTAATATGACAAGATGAAACATCTATTTTTCCCTCATCTACATGACAAAAATATCAGGCTTCTGTGACTAAAATGAGGTGTGATGTATGATTAAAGGGATGAGAAACTATTATTTTGTCATATTATGATAAGCTAAGACAGGAAAAAATATCTACGGTTGATTGATGGAAAAATATTTGAATTTAGGTTCTTATGTTCTATTAACATAATTCATAATGTTGTTTTCATTATTGTTATACCTTAAAATAAGCATCATTTGTGAGGGTCCTTTCCCACTGTGTCCTTTTCCTTAGCACACCTCTATCTGCCTTCGTGTCCTGAAAGAGGGGGTTGGGGGTAGTAATTCAACCTCAAACTTCAGTTCTAGATGCCACTAAATCCAACACCCTGGACCTTCAAACAAAAATATATCTATCTACTGTATATAAGGCAATGGTGAGACAAACCCCTCCGTGTACTTGTTGTTCAGCCAAGTTTGGTATCTTTTGAAGAGTACATGACTAGATTCAAAATTTGAACCAAGAGCACTTCAGTAATCATATTTGTTTTAATCATGCAATCTTCTTTCACACACATACACCCCTACCCCCTTTCCCCACGCACACACAAACACAGGTCAACAAATTAGGGAGTGCATTTCAGAACAAAAACAGAAGCTGAACGAAACACTTAAAACAGCGGAACAAAGGCTTGACAGTGTCACCAGTCATACATCAACAGTAACAATATAAGAACAAAAATATAAATAGAAAAGGTCTCTGATGGGGTCACAGCACCACAGTCTCCTGAACAATAATGCCAGCATAATGATGCACAATCTGGCTGGAGGTAGGACACGTCAGAAAGGGCAACACCTGCAACTGCTGCCAGGGAAAACGCTGCGATGGTGAAGGTAATCAGCTGGCGGAGGTGACCAAAAAGTCAATGGCAGCATCTGTGTCTCCTGCCAAGCAGCGGTGATGCAGGATGCCTGACATCTGGGGAGAAAAAGAAAATGGACAACACATACAGAAACACTCAGCCCTGCACACAGACTCATACAGTAGATAGGCTGCAGACTCAGCAAAAGCGATACAGTAGCATGGGGAAGCTTCATTATTGCACTTTCAGTTTTTGCAGATTGCTTGCATACTTACTGGAGTCTCACTGTGTCACTATAGACCAATAAAATGCAGTTGAAGGTAAATAGATTGTTTCCATGTCGAAATGAAACTCTTAAATCATATAAAGAATGTTTTTTTGCAATAAAATAGAATGTTTTTTACTTTAACTCAGTTGCATTTATGGTGGAAAAAATGGACCTCACTTACAGTACATTTGGTTTCACACCAATGAGTAGGAGTAAAATGAACCAAGAAAGACCAAAATGAAAAACATGAGATCCAACAAATGAGCACAAAATTTAAAAAAAATAATCTAGTAAATCAACAAAAAAGGGAACAAAATAATCACAAACTAAAAATAATCAGCAAAATAATAAAAAAAGAACAAAATCCACAACCAAATGAGCAAAAGTACAGAAAAAAATTATTCAGAAAACTAATAAAAATGTACAATATAACCAACAAAACTGACCAAACAAAGCAAAAAATCCAAAATGAACAATGAAAAACAAAATGAAGAAAACAATGAATTATGTTTTAAAATATGACCAAAATAACCAATAATACTGAACAAGTGCCCACGACTTGATTAGTTTTTTATGAGATACTCTTTTCCTCTCACTCAATTACTTAATTATATGAGTACTTCTATTTCTACTTGAGTCACTATAATTATAAAGTAGCAGTACTTTTACTTGAGTACTGTTCTTGTGTACTCTATACACCAGTACACGTGCCATTTGAATGACTCTGTCAAAGCGGCAACAAACAAATCTTCACTGCTGATTGTTTAATCATTTGAACTGTGCTGAAATTCACAGCTAGTGGTGTGTAGAGTAATAAAGAAACAGCACTTACGTAAGTAAAAGTCTTGTTACTTTCTGGTTATAATGACTCAATTAGAAGTAGAAGTACTCATAAAAATAAGTACAAAATAAGTACAAGATAAAAAGTAAAAGAGCATCTCATAAAAAGCTGCTTAAGTAGTGAATAACTTCATAAAGTGGGATTAATACAGTAAAATATGTTGAATTCAAACAAATATTTTGGTAACTTTAATCACTTTTCCCTATCATTTTGATCATTTTGTTGCCTATTTGGTTGATTTTTATTTAGTTTTGTTCTGTACTTTGCTTTTTTAACTTTTGTTAGCATGCTTGATTATTTTGCTCATTTAAGATAAGATAAGATAAGATAATCAATCAATCAATCAATCAATTAATCAATCAATCAATCAACTTTATTTATAAAGCATTTTAAAACAACCACAGCTGATAAGATAAGATAGATTTTATTTATCCCACACTGGGGAAATTCCTTTGTAACAGCAGCATACAGTGTTGACACAGAAAATAAATATAATATACTGGGTTTAATAGAGCACACATGCAGGAACAGGATTTGAAATAAGATTGAAAATAAGGTCAAAAAGATAAATAATAATAAAAAATCATGAGCTTGGTCATGAGCTTTGGGTCATGACCGAAAGAACGAGATCCAGGATACAAGCGGCTGAAATGAGTTTCCTCCGCAGGG